>SCLD01103756.1:0-31163 GCA_004367895.1 Oikopleura longicauda
GGTCATTTTGGTGCAAAATTAACGGTCATTTTGGACAACGGTCATTTTGGATAACGGTCATTTTGGTTTTTAACAACGGTCATTTTGGGTGCCTTTCCTTTTTTGTTTGGAGATCGAGTATAAAATATCCGTTTGAGTCCGAATATTAAGAAGTCATAGTCATATGTTGGCATGGATGTGCGCTGCAATTTTGACGGTTGGAATATTCGTTTTCAGGATGGGTTTCAAAACTTTTTCATTTGAAGATACTGTTAAGTCGACGGACAACCGTTTAAACCTTTCAAAGTGTTGTTTATAGCATGTGTTCAAAACTGACTTATTTCCATAGTCAGTATGTGAAACTGTACCAAAAGGCGGAAGAAAGAGAATTAAAACGATTACTCGAAGAGAAGGAAACGGTCGAATCTTTGCATATCATATGCAGCATATGAAACTTTGGTGGGCGAAATCGGATTAGAAATTTCTCTCAATTTTGTTGTTGTTCAAAATATATGGACCAATTAAAAGTCACTAGCTGAAGCCAAGGATCAAGTTGAATATTTCTTAAGTGAACAACGAAAGAAAGAAGATTGGGATACGATTGCAACATTAAAATCTTCATTGAACCCAGCTTCAATGGCGGGCGAAAATTTCATCTATTCTGCATTGGACGGATGGCATCGAGAAAAAGAGGCAAATAAAATCAGCCGTGTTGAAATAAGAGTCACACATTCTACCACACCGCTACTTCAATGAAAACTCCGTAAAGCTATGTCGGATTCTTTGTTTCTGTAATTTATTTCGTTTTCTAACTCTGATGCCAGGTTACCTGACTCAGGTATATTATACCGTATATATACCGTATATAATATACCGTATATCATATTGTATATGACCAACTCATAAATTCCCAAATAGTTGAAAATCGTCATTTTTGACCTTTTTGACAATTTTTACTTATTTTATTTTCAGAGCTTTTAGCGGCCTAACTCGTCGGTTTCGGCAATATAATAAGTTTCTTTCATGAAAGATCGCGAAAATAGAATAAAGAGAAAGTCCCGGATGTGATCATCAATTATGAATTGTTTGCTTGAGCTCGATGTAATTATTTAAACAAGAGTCACTATTTACAGTCTTTTGTTCTCGTTTATTTAACATTGATAAAAATTTGATTTCGACACAACGGGCGACACGCTGAGAAATAGCCTGAAAAATAGTCAATTGGAGAGCAACCCTTATCAGAAAAATATATAATAAAGAGAACAAACTTTGAAATTACAAATTATTTGCAAATTTTAAACTGGGAGTATCAGAATTCTGACTATAAATGAGTGACAACGAAAAAACTAAAGAAGTTAATGAAGATGATGTCAAAAGTGAATACTTTGGACTGTCCGATAAGACACGACAGATTCTTCAACGAGGTAAACTTTATTTGATGACATAGTATAGGTGACAGTTTCAATGTTGACAGAAAAGTAAAGTTAGTTCACGAGAATCATATACGATGTTAGCACAGTGAATTTATTGCCTTTGAGCGTTTCATCAATAGAAATCATAAGGATTTTCCATCGAAATTGACTGAAAAAATCTATAATTCGAGTTTTTTTTGTATAAATTGAAAAACTGTCCTTTCATATAGTCGAGATGAAAACCACAAATGTCTATTAAATAAGTTCCGTTTTTTTGTATTTGAATTTTGGTATTCATAAATCCGCCTTCTTTTCTGTCATCATAAGATACCACTATTGATGCTAAACGAAATAATGAAATAAGTTTAAATATTTCTTATCTAAAGAAAAACTCATTTTTGACGTTCAAAAATCGTATCTTGTTTTTCTGATCAAGGATGTCAATTTTAAAGGGTCTGCTGTCATGACATGTCATATCAATCTCCTGGATAAGTGATGATTAATTATACCGGGTCTTATACCCCAGTAACAAACACTCAGATTTTACTGTACGATTTTATCACTAAAATGTTTATTGCTTTTCTCCCAGTTATCATTTCATATATGAAAAATTTTCAAGGACCAAGAATGTTTTTTACATATATTTGCTTTTTCGTACCTTTATCTACAGGTACCGATGAAAGTGTGTGTTTAGATGTTTCCCTTTCCACATTTTGTATCGTGACTTTAAATTGAAGTTTTCCTATATGAACTTTTCCATATTGAAATTCTAAAATCTTTTAAGATCTCAATCATGACGATCTTTCTAATTCTAATCGTTCCATACTTTGAAATGTTCCTGATGTTCTGTTCGTTTCAGTCGAATGAATGGGCTATCTTGATTTGCCTTCATTTCCATAGAATAGAATAATGGGTAACGGAACGGGTTTCGCTGCCATTCGCGGATATCCACGTCGGTATCTTCATCACTATTTTTTTGTTTTCGTGCTTCAGTTTAGAATCAAGATTGGGGTGGTTCACTAACCCTAATGTATTCTCGACCAAACTTTAAAGTCAAATTTTACCAAAAAATCACGTTATCGGATAAATCCTACTGATGCATTTTAAAGCTGGTTCCACAAGGTATCACCACAGGTGGTCACTATATAAAAATACCCAACAGTATTTCTTTTATTCGAAAATTTGATTTTTTACGATTTTTCCCTATCTCTGAAATGCAAAACATGCAATTTTGAAATGGACATAAGTTATGGAGCGCAAATTTCCGCAAGATATCAAAGGTACTGATCGACTTAGAGAAATCCAGAATTATGTTTTATATTAATCTCCAACTCCGGGGAACTCAAGGGATACACTAGAAATTCACTAGAAAAAATCTAAAAACCCGTGAACCACCCTAATCAAGATAGTAGAAATTAAGTAAATGAGATAAGAAAACCATTCTTAATAGTGTGGTTGCTTTGCAAATGCATTCAGGATAATGTGACCAAAAGAATTGGTACGGATTTGCCAAAAAGAAAGGCCTATGACATTCTCGAAAGCTGCTGTCATAGGTGGCGCCCCTATCCAAATCGATGAAATATGATTGATTGTCAACCTTGACAATGTTCCAACTGTCTCGCTCACGGCTTGTTTGAAGATCTGATTCGAAACTATGGTCTTTTAACATGCTTCAATTCATAACTCTTCATGACGAGTATCGATCACCAAATCGGTCAAATGGTGGAGGATTTGACGCCTTTTTAATGCTCGGGTAATAAATGTTTGTCCTATAAAAAGTGAAATATTAAAGCAAACCTGGCAAATAATTTGATATGAATTTAGTAAGACCATAAATCGTTCTGCATTCAATTTTATATTTCGTGCATAAATGAGTCATTGCCGCGGAAAGTCCACCAGTTTTAAGAGAATAATGATCTTTTCGAATGTCATCAAGCAAAGTAATTTGGTATATTACCATTAAATTTAATTGATCAAGGTGACAGACATTTTCCTAGACCAAGTTTTTGGGAAATTTCTTCTAAGTTATGCGTAGTGAGAAAATTATAAATCTGTTTTATTTGTTGGAGTTGACCCAATTTCTCCATTTTCAAAATGTCAACTTCTTCTTCGAATTCTGCATTCACCGTATACTTTACAAACATTATTTTTCCGATCACAAATTGGTTAAAAAGAAGGCACCGATCATTAAAGAAAGTGGCGACGTCATGATAAGAATTTAAATAAGTTCCTCAAGCAAACGACCGGCCGTTGTATCGGAAACGTAGACAATAAACTTGAACTTTCCTCGGTTATGAATTTTAATTTCGAATGAATCTTTATCATTAGTTACTTTTGGCAGTCTTTGTTAGATTCTCAACCGTAAACGGCATTCGTTTGATTATTTGATCATTTTAACCCAGGGCTCCGATGGACAGACCTTTTTCTCGTCCTCGTCCTGTCCTCGTCCAAAACATCTCAGGGACCGGCCGTCTTCGCCACTAAAATTTTATATTTTACTCCTCCGTCCGGTGACTCCGGTCCTCCTTCCGCCAGAATTTGAATAAAGCCGTCCCGAGAACGGATTGGGACGAGGATCGTCCCTCGAACTCCTGATTTGACTGATAATATTTGGAATTGGTAAAGAATCAAATCCTATCAAATGAATCGTCTGATGCAAAAGTGCCCTTTAGCTGTAGTTTTTTCAGATTGAGAATTTTGATTTTTAATTTGCCGTTTCCACTGACTGTAATCGTCTCCTAAAAAAAGTTTTCAGAATTCATAGCGACCCAACTTGAACCTCAGGCGTCATGATAGTGGTTACCTCTTTATGGGTTAGGGGTAAAACATTATTATGGATTGCATTGAATAAAAGTCCCCAATTTTCTGAAAATGACTGCATTGATATTTGATTGATCGCTCCAACTTTTGAGTAATATTCTTGCCAACTGTTGTCATATGTCCAATGAGTATGCAATAAAACATTTGGATTTTGATTAAACATCGTATCATGAGCCTTTGATCTCGATCTTGATTTTATCAAACCAGGTGGCGATGTCAATACAATATTAGCATAATTTGAATCAAAGAAATAAGTCTGAATTTAGTCTAAAGGATATTTCGACTTAAACACATACTAGTATATATATAGTATTAAGGAATCAAATATAACCTAAAGTAAAGTACCAAAGTTGTTTTATCAAAATTATACACCACCTACGCCTTTTCTCCCTCCTCTCCCTTGGACTAAAAAAATAAGTGAGCAGAAGGTTATTTGATTCCTAAATATGGGTTATTTAACTTATCCTATAATCAGAGTGGGCGGATTAATATTGCCCTCAAAACGCCCTCTTTACACGGGAAACCAAGTGAATGTGGCGCCAAAGATGTCAATATTCATTCCCCTGATCATTTTACCTATTACGCCTACGCGATTAGTGTTGAAACAGTTTTCGAGCATATATAGGACACAGTGGTATTTTCGACGTTTTAAAAGAACTCCTTTATCTTATTCTTACCTTTGCGCCAAATATAACAATCCATTGGTTTTCCAAAACTTTCGATTCGAGTTCAATCGGCAATTTAATTTTACCAATCACAATTTTGGAATCGAGTCCGATTTCTTCAAAAATGAGCTGAGCTAGCTCAGCGCGACAGTTTTTCGTTTTCAACACTTTTATCTGCATCGTAATGCCTCTTTGATTGGTCTTTTCCAGCAAATAGGACTTGATCAGAAATGCTCAGAATGCTAATTCTTATTTTGATGGAAAGACCGTGATTTCCTGAGATCTTTTTCATTCAGCTTCGAGAGATATTCATGTGTTCGATAAATAATTGCACCGTAATCTATTTTGGATTCTAGGGTATGATAAAACGAATAATCTTCAATTTAGCGTTTATTATTTGCGCTTTTATTTTCTAGTTATCTGGGCAAGATGATTAGGAATCCTTTCCAAGATAATCAATTTCTCGCGGAAGAATACCAATTTGTTTAAGGCATCTATTCAATGGATATTTCTTTACCATAAAAGTAAATTCTGAAATCAACACCCACTGACCAGGGCGACAAAGACGGGAATGATGGGCCTTCACTGAAAAGTTCGATCTTAAAAGGTTCCCAGTTTAAAAAAATAGAACCATGGACCTGGCCGTTCAAGGACGTTCAATGTTAGGTCCATAGAGTGTTAAGAACAAATTTTCCTTTCAACTCTGTCCGACCCGGATTCTTCCCAGTCACATCTAGAGTCATCAAACCATCTTCATCCAATAAAGATTCATTTGTTCCTTCTTGGGGTAGTTTCATTTCTTCGAGTTGTAAAACCGATTCATCGTATTCATATTTGAATATGGCCTGCATTCATTTCATTTAAAATGCATAACAAGGGCACGTCATACGGATTCATACGGATGCTTATTTCTAAGGAATCTTTCAACAAAAAGGACATAAATTAAGCGATAAGCTGTTTGATCAATTTCCGATTGCTGACTAGATATTTGCTGAGTCTCGAATTTTTATTTCACACAAATATTTAAACGTTTGGTAAACTTCATTAGATTTGAAATGAATTCCTGGTGGGCACCACGTCGATTCATAGCGAGTTCGATTGTCATTGAATCATAGTGGTTGATAAAAAGAGTTTCAGTTCCATCTAACTTCAGATTTGAAGTTTTTGATCCACGTCTAAAATAACGTTTATTTCATCCCCTTATTGACAAATTTTCGAATTTAAGTTTTTCCATCTTGTGACGTCACTATTAAAGAGTTTCGGTGAGTTTTGGAAAATTTTCCAGGATTCGTTAATAAGGGTTAAAGAATTTAGAAAATTATAACTTACCTCTGGTCCATTTCTCTTTTGAACGACCTTTCATCCCGCGTAGAGAGTAACAGGTTGAAAGTTTACTGTACGCTCTCAACTTGAGATTTATTTCACCTTGTCACGTGGTTTTTATACGGAAATATTGTAACTAATCTCAGCAACCACAAGGTTACTCTGGACTGAGTCCAAGTTCAGACTTTCATGGTTTCCTGAACCTCTAGGGTCTGTTGGTCCGTAATGTTTCCATTTTTGAATTTTTTATGTCCAGCTAAAAATAATATAACGTGGATAAAAGTAATGTCTGTCCTGAGAATAAGTTTGCCACTCGAAAGAGGAAAATAAGGGAAAACTGGCATCATTAAAGTCCGGACACTGTTTACAAATTGTTATAATTCTAAAGATAATGGCTACGTCAATGTTGGTGACCAATGTTGGTGACCGTTGTTGATGACGAAATATGGCTACGACTCGTACGACTCGTAAAGTGGTATCACTCCTTAGAATGATGAAATCGTCCGACAAAATGAAAGAGAGAAGGATCCCGCCCACGCTCGCTCAATCTCATTTTGGATTGATACTACTTTAGCCTACGAGTACCAACATTGAGTCACCAACATACATATTAACAAAGTTTTTATGATTATTAGTATTAGGTGATTAAATAAAATAAATAATTAATTAAATATTTATTATTTAAGTAACGATCGAATATGCCAATTCTACAATTGATAAAGAACCAAGAATGACTTTAAGAGAAACAGAAGAGATTAAAACTGAGAAGTCTAGCAGCCAACCAGATGATCGAGATCATCCACCAATCGGATGTGCTTCTAAGTCTCCAACCGAAAAGGAATCCAAGATAAGTGAAATTCTGTATTCATTGCATTCAAATGAAACTCGTGATCCAGACTCTAGGGCGGAAGAAAATAGTGAAAATTCTGGAACAGTTAATCCTGAAGATCCACTGAATATAACTGTTCAAGATTTGAATGAAGTTTCAAGGAAAGAAGAGATAATGCAGGCATTTTTAAACTTATTTAACCGGCAAAGAGCACATCGGATCTGGCCCGACCGACAATGTTATACTGTATTTGAATCCAGATTTGAATATTGACGATTTTGCACTAATCCGATTTTCTTTGTTGTTTTTGAGTTTTTAAGCATTCTTCAGAATCAAACACTGAATCAAAGAGCCACCAAAATACTTTTGAGAACTCTCAAAAAGTATATCGAGTCAATTTTAATTTTGTTTCAATTTTTCGAAAAATCTAGTGAAAATAAACGACTCAATAGTCAAAAGTCGACTTCAAAAACGGTAAAATGTTAAAAAATGAACAGTCAAACATTACATCAAAAAATTCGGAATACAACTGGAAGATCCAGAGGTTGATGCAGGATTCTAAAATAAGGAAATTCATCAAAATATGCCTTTTTGTCAAAAATGGTCATACTCTCAATTTCGAAGTCATTTTTAAACTGTAGTTTCACTACTAGATGAAATGTTATAAAATGTCTTGAGTGTCAAGTTCATTAGTTGAACAATGAACCAAAGTTTATAATCAAAAGTTGAAACAAAAAGCGCTTATTTTGATTTAAAAAGTCCAAATGCGTCAAAACCAAGCCCAAATTATGTGCCTAGCGATTTTATGAGCCAAGCTCAATCTGATATTGTAAATATTGAAGATTCGATATCTCAAATTGATCAAAGAGAAACTGATTTAAGGAAAAATTTTTGAATTTTCATCTATAACTCATAGACTATAAATTATAAGAGTTTCACACTCGCTGTTAGAGTCAATCAGACGGCAAACTAATGACCCAGTTGTCTTAGATTTAAAAATATGAAAAGTATTCCTGTTATTCAAACAACAAGCAGCTCGAATGTGCGACAATATTTGCCAAAGGCCCTAGCTGATTTCAATTCTCAAGGCCGGTTGACTATTAAACTAAAACACAATTTTTAAGAAGGTTTTTTAAATCACTTGTCATCCAAAAAAGTGTCTCAAAATACCGAACAGCTTTTGGCGATCTCACCCGAATCAATCGTTATAAAAACCACAACGGGAAATAGTATAATTGGGACACAAAGCATACACAGGTAACATTATAAAATTAATTATTCCATTATTCCAGAAAATATTCCCAACATTATAATTTTTGTTCGATATTGCGGACTTTAGTGTTTTTCCGGACATACTATTGCGGGCATACTAGGCTAGTATAATTGCAATCAATTATAATAGGAATTATTTGTTTTTCTAGACCTAGATCAACCTTATAAATTATAGACTTTTAGTACTTACTATTGTAGTGCTGTTGATTAGTGACCAAAATCGACCGCCAGGATCCAGGAACCAATTAAGGCATTGTGATGTACTTATTATGTAAAGTTTGATCGTGCCTGGCATGCTTTTATTCTCGATTTGCACTTCCGCCTGCCTGCCGTCTTCTTAAATCTATAGTTTTAATTTGAACTTGAGCTAAGAGATAAAGGGACAAACTGTCCCATGAGAGAAAATCGAAACTAGTGAAAATAAATCAACGAATTCGAATTTAGTATTCGATCCATCATGACGGATAATTTGGCTACAGAATACAACCGGCTACAAAAACAACTAAATTTTCATCGAGAAGTTGCAGGAGTTGAGTTAACACAATTTGACCAAGGCTGGGTTGATTGAGGGTCATTTTATGATAGTTTCACGGTTAATATTGGCCATAAGACGCCAAAACTTAAACGATGAACCCTTTAAAGTTTCAATCGCATCTGATTTGAATTCTGTGAGGACTGAGATGATACATAAAGGTAACTAACGCTTTTCAACGTAGATTTCACGTTGCTTTGACTCATATTAGACGTATATGTGAACTTCAGAGTTTTTGGACATTTTGGCGAAGCGAAACGGTGGAAAAATTCCAGAAGATATTCCCGAAGAAAAAAGTATTCCTTCGCGGTAAGTTGATTTGAAGTTCTTTGTTGACTTATTTTTCAAAAGCCAAAAAAATTCCAAATCAAAAATGAGGTAAATTAGATACTACACGCCGCCGCGTGTTAGATGCTTGGTAAGGAATCTGGGAATCATCATCATTGGAGCCAGATAGATAGTCCATAGATTCCTGGATTAAAGCTTCTCCATATGTAAAGTAGTCTGTGGTATATGCATGTTAAGTGTTATCGTCAAAATTCAACTTTAAACTGAGGATTACGGGCACAAAACATGATTATGGAGGGAGCAGTACACATTTTGTAGCACCGTTATTCCTACCCATAATCTTCTTTGAATTTTAATGAACAACGATTTCAACTTTTATTAAAGACCTATGTCACGATCAAGTAGACGAACAGATGTAACACAGTCTAGTAGACAATCCACTGTCAAAAGTAGAGTTTCGAGAAATTCAACTCGGTCGAAACGAATAAGGATTGTTTTCATACTTTTTCATTTATTTTTGTTAAACAGTCACCATACCACGTGATACAACCTTCAGCATCCCGCTTTTAATTTCTTAATACCTAATATTATAAAATATACATTGAATCAAATTCTTCAATTTCAGACAATACTAAGTTGCTTAGAGTTCCTTAATTAATTTCATTTACGTAGAGTCAACTCACTTTCGATGAACAGCTGATCAAGAATTTTACCTGGATTTATTTTTATTTTACCAACGGGTGCATATCAAAATTTCAGTCCTTACAAAACTTCCAAGCGGAAAAGTGACTGTTACTTTACGGTATTTCTGATTTGTGCGTACAATTATAAATCGGAAAACTAAATAAAGTGACCAAAAGCTAGAAGAAGAAAAACTCAACGCTGAACTTAATCTGCTTTATTTGGAAAAGAAACAAGCGGAACAAGAATTGAATATGATCAAATCTGAAATCTCTGATAGAGAAGTGAAAAATAATAATTTGAATGCTTCAATGAGTAGCTCAGCTGTTCTTGAGAGTTTAGGACGGTTAAACATACATGAAATTTCACAGTTGCGCTGCCGTGACCCAAAAACTACCCTCTTGAACACAAATCTTATGTAAGGAAGAGGAAGGACTGGGTGGTGTTACACCACTGGTGTATGTCCCAGCTAAAACTTAAATGTTCCAGCTGGTATACAACCGGAAGTGTGCCAGATATGATCATTTTTCATCATATTGATGATTGTTGTAGAGCCAGTAGAATCCGATCAAGCTGAATCTGGCAAAAAATACTACGTATTCGTTAACTAAAGTCTGAAATCTACCCATGTGAAAGGGCTAATTTAGTCGCTTAGGAAACAAAATGATTAACATTCAAAGAAATCGGTGAACGTTACGAAAGGATGAAATTGGAATTGTTCAAAGAACGGAATAAAAACCGAGAAATTATTGAAAATCTACAAGAGGTAAATAAAATGAAACTCCCGCGGGCCCGTATGTGAATGACCACGTGGTTTTATTTTTGAAGTCTCCGTGGTCAAATTAGGCTAGCTGTTGGTCACTCAAAATTTTTCAACTTGAAATTAAATTTTTGAAAACTTGAGTTCTTTATTTATTCAAATATAATAATAATTAAGTTTTGTATTTGAATAAATAAAGAGCTCATTCAAAGTTTAAAAACCATAAAAATGGTGAAATTCGGATTTTAAGTTCACCCACGCAATTATTTTTTCGCCTACGCATCTTCGATTTTTAATCGATTTTTTGAACCTCATATTCCAAAGTCTCGTTTGGATTCAACTTTGGGAAGCGTGAAAGTTTAGGGAATACAAATTGGTACTCTTTGAAGCTAGAATGCGATTTTCTGGCTCCAAATTGAAATTGAACGAAAATGACTTTTATATTCAATATGTTCACTTATCAGACCATCATTGAACAAAATTTCGAGCAAAAATTTGATCACGTGTCTAAATATGGAAATTTATTTTGCATTTTTCCATTGGCGACTGAAAAAAATAAGATTTGTATAAATAAGATGTGTATTAGAAATACAAAAAAGTGCATTATTCCTAATATGATCTAAGCAATATCTCTTGAATGAAAAATAAATTAAGAAAATTGAAGATATGCAACGGCAATATGAACAGCGATCAGTTCTGAGTGATGATTGTCGCGGTGAAGTTATTTTCAACAAAGCCAATTCATCGAAAATGAAGAATCTTGAAGAAGAAGTTAATCTTCTCAAACACGAAAACCGAGCAAAAGATAACGAAATTCAAAGACTCAAACATCAAAAATTAACTCCTCGTTTAGTAAGTGAATTTCGGTCTTTATAATTCATGTCACCTTTATTAATTGTTCCAAAAATTAACGCCATTTGAAGGATTGTCCCGAAGTTCAGCAACTTATTAATGACGAAAAATCCCGATTAACTACCTCTCACAAACTCGAAATTTCAAAGTTGCAAAATAAAATTTCTGAAGCTCTGAGCCAATCTGAAAAGCTTCAATCAACAGCTGAGACAGATAAAAAATTACTTGAAGGCCAAATTTACTCCATGTCTGACAAATTGAAATCATTATCGAACGATCACGATAAAAAAGTTAAGAAAATGAGACGAGATAATGAAGGAAAGAGGCGATATTCTTGAACTCGTATACGACATACGGTATAATGGCATAATAAAGAGGGGTGCCTCTTCCAAATGGTCATTTGGTCCGAATTCCGCGTCGGGTAGTATAGAGACGACGACCATCTGGAACACACATACCACTTTACCGTATCATAAATACGGTTTCAAATTGAAACCTTCAATAATACCCCAGTCATCAGCGAATAAAAAACCTCAACCAAAGTGCTCATCGATGCCCTCCGGCTTGAATTTGGAAATCGAAATAAATCGAATCAAGAAAAATTAACGAAAACAAAAATCGAATTGGATTCAGTGAAAACGAAATCGAGATTATTAAATGAAAAAGTTGAAGTATTGACCAATGAGAAGGCTGAAATGGAACAACGATTGATAAGAGACATTCGAGAAGAGATTTTAACAATCAATTCTCATTTCAATGTTAAAGAAATAAGGTGAGTAAGGATTGGGGTCTTTTCCTGATTGGTCAAGGAATTAGTCCGAATTCCGCATGGAGCGCTATAGACTCTATACTATAGAGACGACGACCATCAGAACATGCACCCCACTTTATAACCTTATCATGACATCATGATTATTACATGTTTTAGTTCACTCTCAGAAGCAATGAGCATACTGAAAAATATCCACAAACAAAATGAGAATAACTCTGAACTTCGTGCTGAACTGCATAAAAAAGATGAAGAATTGCGAAAAATTCAAAAGAACATGACTCAGTGGAAGGTTGTATGATCTCATCATTACGTTATAAATTATAACATATAATTAAATATGGTTTTAAGCAATCTACCGCGAAACGATTAGCGAAAAAATTTGAAGATGAGCTGAAGAAAATGTCAGACAAGGCTTCGGGTATGCTCGGAGATGTTGAATCAGGCTTCGAATCTTTCAAGTAAAAATGACGATCGATTCAAAAACCGAGAGATTCGTAATTTGAATTGAAAGTCTTTTATTTTTGTAAAAATAAATTATTTTAACATTCAATGTCAAAAAAAAAATTCACAACAATCGAAAAATCAGAGACAAATCATTTTTCTATCAATCGTACATGAAATCACCCTTGTTGTCTGAATTAAATCCGTTTCTTTAAATCTGTAAGCGGTGTTGGTTCCATGCAGTAAGTTCTATGAATTCGGTGGCCACCATGATTTATTTTTGATTATTTATTCGCCATTTTGATAAAAAAACGCCATTTTTTATGACTCACCATTAGTCGGATGTATCGACTTGAGTCCTCGAAAATGGCCCATTTTAATTAGGGCATCACTCGGAGTGATTCACTCCCCTTTAAAAATCCGTGTTGAAGTTTCATTCGTTTAAAACCTGCCCGATAAATTAAATCATTGTTATTAGGTTATCGTTTCAATTTCGAAATAAAATTTCATCTTAAAGGTTTTTAAATTATAAAAAAATGAGCAAACGTCATTTTGACGCATTTTTATGTCCCTTGAACAAAACTTTTAATGAACGTCACGACAAAAAAATAAGTGAGTTTGTTTATTGAAAGCTAATAAATTACCCAAACATATCGAAACCCATGTCATCATCAGATTCTTCCTCAGATTCAACTGCAGCTGGAGCTGCTTCTTCGACGGCGGCGGCTTCTTGGACTGGAGCGGCACAGGCAAAGGCGGATGGATCAGCGAGATAAGCCTTGAGAGTGGCAACTTGCTCGAATTCGATATCAGTGGCAGCGGCAATAGCCATGATGTTTTTGAAACCGTTTGCGATGGAGTGTGGGACAGAGGCGACTGTTGGGTAGCCAATATTCAAAGAGACTGCGGCAACGTTGGCAACACCTTGGCAGAACTTGGCTCTGATGTCTTCTGGTGTGATATCAAGGATAGCTGGGGCGAAAACGGAGCCAGAATCGTAAATGTTAAGGATATCAAAACCATATTGGAATGGTCTAATACCCAACATAGCCAATAAAGTGGATTCAGATTGACCAACTCTGAGACCCTCTTCTAACAATGGAACATTAGCAGTGATTTCAATCATACCACGAGTAATCTTGGTTGGAATTGACAAAGCTTGGAAGAAAGAGGTTTTTTCTGGACCCAAAGTGGTGATTTGGGCTGGAACAGAGACATTACATGGGGAGATGGCACCAGCACGAGCCATAGCTGGGACTTTGAAAGATTCAATGAGATCACGAATCTCACTCAAGTCACCGTTAGTCATAACAAAACCAACGTTCTTCTTGATTTGTGGAAGAAGCTTTTCCAATTGTGGATGAGTATCGAGACAATCCTAAAAATGGTTATTACAATCAATTTTCATAATTCTATGCCTTTTTCTTACTTTGATAGTCTTCTTCATCATGGTGTTTTTGCCCATAAGAACATCACCGTGACCGCGCATACCACAACGGATTTCTTGGAATTGCTTGGATGTGACGTTATCAGCATCGCAGATGAAGATTTTGTCGTAAGTTTTGAACATACGAGAAGCCTTTTCGAAGTAGTTGGCCTTCCATACTTGTCTATCACCTAAAGAAAAGTTTAATTATGACTTTTTTATCCTAAAATGCTTCACCTTTAACCATTTTGAAAATTTAAAGGCAGTCTATTGACTTTTTAAGATATGAATTGACAAGGATCCGATTAAAAGTCTAAAATTGAGAAGTTAGCTTGAAAATCTTTTTTAAATAGAACATTATCATAAAGGCATGCAAAAATCTCTTATAATTCTCTTTTAATTCTAGTGTAGTAATTTGCAAAGTTTTGATCCCGTGATGGGCAAAGTATTAACAAGTTCCCAACTGACTCATTCGGCTTAAATTGACACTTATTTTAACCCTCATACGTTTTTGTCTACATGCATGGTCAATTAGTCAGCTTGCTTCGCTGTAACTACGACTTCGTATAAATAATTGTATCAAATCATACACCTGGTCAACGCGAAGGTCAAGTTCTTCGAGACGTTCACCGACTTCAATCACATTTCGAATTCGGGATTTGTTGTCAGCAACTAAAAAAGTTAGTGGTTCAGGCATTTTAAACCTTTAAAAAGCCTCTTCATAAAAAGACCCGTTCGTCCAAAATATCCGGATTTGACTGATAATTAATCACGTTCATGCGGTAAAACAATTCATAAGAATCCTAAAATCGTTCTTTATTCGACCTTTTAACGGGATTTAAGATTTTTCGGACTCCGAAATCAGTTTGCTGATCGTATAAAATCGTGATTTAATCCGAATTTTCAGTTTAGTTAACCATGGGAGGGCGATCAACATGCCATGAGAATAAGATTTGAGTGGCGACTCTTTTCAGGAGCCAGTATATTATGTCATTGTTCCATTTTTATTTAATAAACACGGTAATATTACCGCTGGTTAACATGATCAGCTTCATCTTTCTGCCATCCTCTCTTATCTGACCTTCTCTAATTGAATTTGCTTGTCTCCTTAATCGGGATATATAAAAACCATATTTTCTAAAATATTTCAAATCCAGACGATGAAGCTTGGATTATATATAATCGGAACAATTTGTGCTCAGGTAAAAATATTTCAATAGCGATCGCAAAAGAGTTTTCTGATGATGAACTTTATTTTTTTCGTATTTTTAGGTGGTAACAGACGCAAGTGAAACAAGTGATAATGCAGAGTACTATGATGATGACTACTACTATGATGACTACTACAATGACACTGATTATTACTACTACGAGGATTATGAATCCGATGCTGATGTTGCAGGATCGATAATGGCTCGATCAGGACTCAATGGAGCAAACGGAAACCGCCCGGCTAGACCAAATCGAGTGAAGAAACCAAGACCATCAAAACCACCACGAACTCGACCCAGTAGACCACCACGAACAAAACGTCCAAAAAAGATTACCACTACGTCAACCACTACGTCTACTACCACCACGACAACAGAAGAACCTACTACCACCACCACCACAACAACCACAATCACAACTACAACAACAACTTCTACATCAACAACGACGACAACTACGACATCCTCAAGCAGTGCTTTTGATTTGGATTATGAAGCATTGAAATTAGAAGTAGCTTCATTAGATCTTGCACTCGAAGCACCAGCAAGCGGCTCAAAGAATAACTATGCTGTTGATGCAAATTACATCAATAACAATCAACAAAATCATCAACAGTACCAGCAACAAAGCTCTCAGCAATATCAGCAAAACTCACAGCAGAATGATAATCAGGGCTATAATTCATTCGACCAACCAAGTCTGTCATGCTGGACGTGTCAAGCATCCTCCTATGAAGAATGTGGCCAAACTGGCAAACTTGTGGCTTGTCAGCCAAACCAGGTACCAATATCTTAAATATTTAAAATTATTTCTTACACAGTGGTATTATCATGATTCAAAAATATTTCACCCTAGGGTTCATGCTTTTTGGAAATTCGGGATCGTCGTGATCGGTATCAACAACCATATCGACAAATCCAAATGGGTTGCAAGGCTGTTGATGCGTGTAAAAATATGCATGCTTCGAATTTTCGAAATGGAAATCCAGATTATACTGAGTGTCGACCCGAGGCACATTACAACCATTCTGTTTGTCGACAATGTTGCTATGAAGATAACTGTACTAAATCACCTTCATGGTGGGAACCAACATCCCGAGAAGAATGGGCTTATGAGTGAACATGTGATTTGAAATAACGTGAATATGAACACGTAAATAAATCACGAAGTAAGCTTTCTGTAATTTTATTTAAAGCTGCAGTTCCAGTCTAGTTAAATTCGAATCAGTGGATTTGAAAGCTTCCAGAAATCTTCTTGTCTCCTAGACCTATCTCAAACGATACTCTGAATTTTATGTTAAAGCTGTGAATATTTAAAGTAAAAATTAATATAGAATTTTAACCGTATGAAAATTATAATTCTAATAAAAATTAAAAAAATTTTAAAAGGTCTTTCAAATGAGTGCACAGAACAAATACATTTCGAACATACGAAGATTTTTTTCTGGAAATTACAACCTTATAGTTTTGATATTTTGAACTTAAACTTACTCGGTGGGCACGTGATCAGAACAGACGCTTTCGTCTAATTCAACAGTGTACGACTCGGGACGTTTGATTCTTTTGTTCAATTTTCGGCCAGATTCGAGGTCAATAATACTTGGAGTCTTATCCAATATATTTCTCTTACAAGTTCGTTTATTTGACAAATCGTCGATTGTAGGTTTTTTGCTTCCGGATTGGTGATTGGTTAGACATTGTATTTTCTTGGGAGTACTCGTTAAGAATGAACCTGTCGAATTTCTGAATAAGGGGATGAATAAAGCACTATCCAGGTATATAAGGGTGTTCCAGCCAAAGTGTGAACCTATTAGTAAATGATGTGGCGCTTTCATTATTAACAAGTTAATGTAAGTGATGAGTCATATAGTTCACCACATTAGTAAGTGCAATCTAACCTTTCACCAGAATTATTATCCGTGATGGTAACGGCGTTTGGTAATAATAAATAATCATCGTCCAGATAAAAATAATTCTCGTCTTCAAATCCCGAATCCTTGAAAATATCGCTTGTATCCTCTGGACACTCCCGGCTGGGCATTTCTCTGAATGGGTTTTTGAATCGATGTTTATTCCATAGGTATGTGAGCCAATCAGAAACGGTGATCTAGAGTACTACCATAAACACACATTGAGTCTCAGCCTAAAGAACCCACCTGAGTTTCGGCAACTTCAAAAACTGAACATTTGTGAAATCGGCCAAATAGTCGGTGTCGAATGAGCATTCTTCCACTGAAATTGAAGATCTAGGACAATTCGCCATAGGTTATTCTCTTGAAGAGTCTTGATTTGTCATAATTCACTCAAAACCCCTTTTTGAAATCACTTGAACTTGGTCTCCTGTTCGTCTTTGTCTTAGCCTAGTGTAATTCAATTTCATATTTTATCATCCAAATAACGACAGGAATTAAAATGACTAAAAAAGGGAAAACTCACTGTTGAAAAATGTTTAAATTCTGCGTGAATCTTGACAATAAAAAGATATTTTCATTCAAAAAAGGGATGAGGTTTTGATGGGATTTGACTTCCCGTCGAGAACAATAGCCCGCTGTCTATATAACACTCTTGTATGACAAACAAAATTTACTTTGTAAACGTTTATCTGGTTTTTAGCTTTGTGTGGGATACAGGGATGGGCAAAATAATATTTCTTCGGTAATTATTTTCTCACTTCGATGCAAGTGAGATTTTTGAAATCTCATCTCGCTGCTATATCAGTTGCCCATCCCTGGTGGGATATTGCCAATACTATACTGAATTTAAGATCTGATTTGACAGTGACCAGAGAATGTCCGTGTCCACCGATCTCTGACAGTGACCATAAAATTTAGACCAGCATACCCACAAAATCCGAAAAAATATTTTAAAAAACGTACAGACGAAATACAGACAAAAATCTGGATTCTGCATGGTCCAGACACTTCACAGATAAATATCTGTTTCGCACCATCGCCTGGTCCATCGGTGAACCTTATACCAAAGTAGACTATACGTAAGCAACGTTGATTTTGTGTGATTACGAATGTTTGTGCATATTAAGAATCGCCGGAATTCAATATGGTCACACATTAGAGTGACCCATTGTCATAAGCATATACACAGTAAAGTGTTTCAGTCTTATAAATGAATGTTCAAGACTAAGTGGGTCACTCCAATGTGTGGAAGTCACTCTAATGTGTGCAAGAGCAGATCGATATATTTTTGCGTTTTGCTGATTTTCGTCAAATTTTTGATTCTCATAAAACGGGATTCATTTTTTCATGGCGAATGTACATAGGAATTTACCTGCGCTTCTGTACAGAATAAATCTCCTATCATATTTTAGCTTAATCACAGTTCCATATGGTACTCATTAGTGATACCCATGTGGTATCCATTATTTAGCAGTACTAGGAATTTCAGACCAGGTGAAGGCAGATGTTGAGTTTTCCTGAGAAAATGGGTCACCCACTGAGAATATGTGTCCCGTGGTAAAAATAGGAGTTGGCTAAGATATACCAGCCCTAATCTGCCTTCTAATCTAACCTTATCTCATGTGACATGTTCCTTGAAAATGCACTCAGCACAAGGTTATGCATTTTATGAAGTCGCCTACATACTGAAGTGGCATTTAACTTGACCATTAAGTCATTTGATGTGACTCACATCTGGTCCGCAGTCCGCGATTTGATAACACACTTCGGAAAAATGATTTATTGTACCTGGTCTAACATATGACTGAATGATGTAATATGATTGTAGAGGTTTTCAGATTTTCTAGACAGCCGGCCACGCGAAGTGATTAGCGTTGAAGTTTTTTTCTAATTGAGTACTTTATTTCCAGAACTCAGCTGACTCTGAATATTGTATTAAAATAGCCCTTTTGAGTGGATATATTTTGTATTTATCTTGTCTCTTAGACTTTCCGTATACGAATCAGTCAAAAAGACTGCCAGTTAAATCCACCAAAATGAACTGGGTATAAATAGATTGAACAAGTGTAACATCATCAGCTGCTTGTAAACTGGCTGGGTGTCATCGTTATCTGAGATGGGTACGTGACTGTTGAGGAATGATTATTCTCACAAAATGTGAAACTTTACCGACTAGCTTAATCAGGATTGAAATAAGTCAGGTTTTCATTTTTTAACACTTGTCCCGATTTTTATCGCATCATTTATTACTCGAATTATCGAATTGAATGTTGCACACTAATAGTATAAATATGCTTATGAGTACAATAAATTAGTCATAAATAGTTAAAATGTGACTACTGTATCTGCCATTTATGATGATTCTGTCTCTGTGACCCTCTGGGCACATCAAGAAGGTTGATTTTGAAGTGGTCTAGAAATTAAAACTCGATTTCATGGTCGATCTGAATACAAGTTGTCTAGTTTTATTCAAATCTTATCATAAGCTGAAGTTTTTAAGCAGTTTTAACAGACGTCTGACCTTGACTTTGGGAAATAAAATGAAGTAGGTGTAGATGCCACGCTCGCTAAAAAGAAAAAAAGAAAATTTTCCTGGCTAGTAATATAGAAAAATAGAAGAGAAGACGATTTGAGAGACTTGACTATGTACTGGTAAGTTCGTCCAAACCGCCTACCCGATTTACTACTACTGCCTTTTTTGTCCGTGATCCCCGCTCACCTCAGGGGAATTATAGTTTTACTCAACGGAGATTTGTAGTTTTTCAATTCAAAACATTGCGAAAAACAAAATGATGAAAAGGGTAAACTTGAAAATGATTTCTATTAAGTTTTATGGTATATTTGTCCTCTAAATATTACACTTATTTCACACTTAAACGTATAAATTATATATTATGGCCAGTCAGAGCATTTTTACCCGAACCAATTGTGTAAAGGCCAGGCGTTCTGTGGTCAGAACCGGCTCGTTAATATGGATAACAGTACATCGTAACAGTATTCGTTGTTTATTTGTTATATTTGCATATTTACTATGTTCTATGAAGTAATTCTGAATTTATAGAATGAGAGAAAATGTGTTTTAGTAGAGAAAGAGTCCAACCGAAGTTACTTTTTTTTTGGCAAAAATCCAACTTGGGTGATGCTTCAATATCTCCTTATATCGTTTTCCTTTGAATTTAAATTAGTATTTTAAGAGAAACAAACAAGGTAATATCGGTTTTAATGAACGATTGTGGTTTTTAGTCAAAGTTATTCATAATCTTTCAATCATAGGTCTTCAAGATTTATGGGGAAAAGCTAACCCATGTTAGTCGAGTCCTTTGGGAACTACAGGGCTGACAGCTTGTTTCGAAAGCCCTCGCAAAAATTTACTACGTGTATGGCCACATTATGTGTGTTTTGGGCCGCACATCAAGCTATCGATGATACATATTATTCACGTGTATTCACATTTAGAGGCTGGGTGTGGCTAAAAAAGGTGAAATCCCTCATAGTTCATATCAATTCATACCTAGAGAACGATCTGAAGCCGGGAGAAAATAACAAAGGTATACTTTTGTTTCGTAATACCAGACAATACGAGATGTTTACTCAATTCTAGATCGCACCAGTCCTTAAAGTCACCTTAATAGGTCTATAAAGATAACTTTTATAAATAAAATAACCTTGACTTCGATTTTCTCGTTAACATGTCATCAAATTATGAGGCATAAAATAAGGATTTAGGGTTCAGGAGGGCTTAGACATGATATTTTGTGATGATGGTATGGTGCCTTGAATTGGTGAGATGTGGGAAATGTACGTGGATATTGCGTCATTTAAGTTTTCTCTTCTTGATTAGAAGTGATATCCTTATAGGTTGTACAACCAGCTCTTTTATCTTTTGAATCGTTCATTTTGAATCACTAAACGACCCTAAGGTGTAATGACCATTATCTTGACCTTGGATGATATTTTAAGGCCTTATATGTTTTACCTATTATAATGCCAAGTTAAGCTTTCACGTCAAGCAAAACATTACCTTTTCTAAAACCACATTTCCAGATATAGTGCTTTACCACAGAAAATTGAATTCACTACGATGTTAATAATCATATGATATCAACCTGTACGTCTGGCACTTTTCACTGATTTTCTTAGTCCAGCATATTCAAACATTTCTTTTTGCTTAGTACAAACCCTATTTTGTCAGATAGTGTGATGTGATCATATGAGCGTTCATTCATTTAAGAAAAGGCGAATCGTGAACGCTCAAGAGCTTCCACCCAGTGAGCACTACATAAAGTTAGCGAAAAAATCAAGAGATAAAATAATAAAATTTCAGAGACAGAATTTGGAGACTCGATATTAAAAAATGTCATTTCTGAATGGACCGTCGGTGGAGACGATTCGATCACGTCGATGGGTCGTTTTTGTGACATCAATCATATGGAATGGTCTTTTTGCCGCTCCACTATTTGGTTGGGCATCACTCCGACAAATGTTAATGGACTTTGGCTGGAAGGTAACTATTTATATTTGAATAAAATGATCTTCAATGACCAGTTTTTTGAAGGTCATTAAGTTTTCCGAGGTAAACTTTGAATTAAATTGACTTATATTACTATTCACATTGAGTTCATTGCCCACGTCAATATTTTTTGAACAAAACCAGTTAACCAAATATCCAGCCCTTGATCCAAGGGTCTATAGCGGTATGGTGATTTAATTATTTCAAGTCTGATTCGTGTATGGACCAATGTGGATCGTATGATGCTTTCCAGTGGGAGAGTGATTATAAATCTGGATTGAATGGGACTGCACTTACCGAGTATGAAAGCCTTACTGGGTCTGCAAAATCAGCACAGTGGAATCCAAATGGTTGCAACACTGCTTACTTTGAAAATTACACTGTCTCAGAATGGTATGACGAATCATCCAGTCTCGATAGAACAACCGAAAACGAATGGGTAATGGGATGCAATGCTCAAAATGAAATTCTAAATCGATTTTTCACAATAGGGACATCCTGTCTCTCTGGATCAACAATGTTATATGGTTTAATCATGGACAAATATGGTCGCAGATGGTTAAGAATTGCAGGCACACTAGCGTTCGCTATCTCATGTGTTCTATTTTCTCTAGCATCTATCGAACCTCGAGGTAATTTATAAATAAATTTTACTTCCGACCTACCTTAATCAGTAAAAATGAGCAGCGTCATGTGAGTGTCCTTCACAAATAAATTTCAGATCTGGGTTGGATTGTTTTACCAGCTGTTCTGTGTAACGGTATGGGTGGCATCTTGTACATTTTCACTGGATTTGAGCTTGCTAATTTATTTCCTGGTGGTCGTTCAACCGTATGTGCACTTCTCATTGGTTCATACAACGCTTCTGCTCTTGTTTATCCAATTCTTTATGAATTCTACACAAAGGAATATTTAAAAATTGCCTGGTTTTTAAACTTCTAGTGTCTATCTGCAGGTCTAGACTGGACTGTCAAGGCCTCGAACGTGTTAGTATACCATATATCATATGTCTAACTCACTTTTTAAATCTTTAAAGGGGCTCTCTTTCATTGGTTGCATGACAATTCACGGAGTCATTGCCCTAATAACCTTCTTTGAATCTTGGGTAAACACACCTTCTGAATCAATTCCCGAACCTGGATCTCAGAATAAGGAAGACGATGATAGTAAAAAAGAAAAATCTGAAGACGAAGGTGAGTTCAAGATCTTTGAATTCTACCGATTTGTTAAGTTGCTCAAACTGATTCAATGAAAACAAATCTTAATAATCTTCAGATCTTAATAATTTAATTTCAGAAATTCCGTCATTTATGTCGGTGCTATTTTCAATTCCATGTATCCTCTCATTGGTGACAATGTGCATCACAGTTCTTCGCCTATCGGTAAATCATAGTCTCCACACTTGTCCGCCTTACCCTGAATTAAGATGTATATTGGTCAAATGAGTATTTGGTTCACAAACGCAGCCAAGCTTCAAGATCCACCCATTACCGATGAGCAAGACATTAAAATGATCGTCGAAGATAATGCTCGTACTTTTGGTTTTATTCAAATTCTTTGTGTCGTTTGGGCAGTTCCAATCGGCTATGTTCTTGATCGAAAACTCGATAAATGCAAAAAGAATCCAACAAAGGCGAATCCAGCAACGAGCAGAACAGAAGAAGTTCCATTTTTGGAATCTAAAGAAGAAGATAATGAAGCAACATATGAAAGAGTTCAAAAACTGAGAAATACAAGAGATGCTTACTCTATTACTGTGGTACGTATTTGTAAACTGGTTCAACTTAAACCGTTAAGATGGCCCATGTCTAAGAATCGCAGTGCCGAAGGCATTGCATGGTTACGTGCCTTAATTTATAACCCTTTCGGCACTGTCATCCCTATAGGCCATATCACATGGGTTGATTGAATCAATTTGATTCTTTTTTTTAGAATTTAGAATTCATGACCTGAACCTATGACAAATTGATATATTCAGGTTTGTCTACTTATTTTTGGTGCTTTGATTATTATGCAAGCCAATATCAAAATTCAAATTATAACATTTATTCTTCATACTGTTATTCGGACATTTATTCATTCCTCGGCTGCTGGAATTTATGTGAATGTTTTCCATATGAGCCATATTGGTAAATTGACTGGTTTGGGCTCAATTGCCGGTGCCATATTTTCACTTATAATGGATCCACTTATGAAACTGGTGCAGGGCCCATTGGGTGGCAATCCATATTGGGTACGTAATAACTTAAACTGCTATAATCTAAAAAAATACTTGTTTTGGTAGTTTATGATGGTATACTTTTAAAACCCGTACGAACGGATCGCGGAGGTTGAAATATATTATGACACTCAAACTTTTAAATTTCAGTTAAATGTTGCGTTATTATTCGCTTCCTTATTTGGTGGATTGTTGCCATGCTATTTGCACTGGTTCGCGAATAAGACTGAGGCTGAATATAGAAAAGTTGAAGAGAGAACTCAAAATGGAACTGCTAGCAATACGATGTGAGAAAACGGAATTTACGAAATCTGATTTCGAGTGAAGCTAAGAAAAGATATGAACATAGTTATGACTCAATGACTAAAATGAGTAATTCAGCTAATATTCTGCCAAAAATACCAATAGCAATTTTGCTTGATTATTTCGTGTGATTCTGCATCATTTACAAGACTTAGGGCGAGGCGAAATTTTCTTACTATTTTAAAAAAGCTCATCAAATGTGATCTGGATTATGAAATCAACTGCAACTTATTTGTGTAGTGAACTTTAATGATAATATGTACAAAAGTAAAATATTAGGCAGCAATATAGAACTGGAATGTGAAGTCGTGGGATGTGTTGTTGCGGTGGACTTAAAGTTGACCACGTGACCAGCGGAGACCACCCAGTCCGAGAATCGTGTGGTCGTTCAAAAATCGTGTTAGAGTTCATAACCACCGCGTGAAGTAATTTGAATTACCCCAATTGCAGAACTGAAAGAATCATTCAGAAAAGTCACTCTGAGGTTCTTGAAAGGTCATTTGAAGGGCGGTCGATGTCGGAAGGATCGGTAGGATTTAGGAAGGGATTGGTATCGAGGTGAACTAAATGAATAAACTGCTTTATAACCTATACGCAAAATAAGATTTTTTTATTGCATTTTACCTGCGGGGATTTTTTCCTCGTTTAAGTGAGGCACCAAAATCTTCATATGACATTGGTTCTTCTTCATCAAGGAATCTATTTGGCGCACTCTTTGCTGAAGTAGGACCATATTCAAACTGATCAATCTCTTCTAATGTGTTCTTATAAGGGATATTTGATGTTAATTTTCTAATGAAATGGAATAACATACAGTCAAGATCAGATTCGATTAATCCCGATTGTAATGCACCGGCTTTTACTGATGAATTTGTCATATAATATGACTCATATTGATGATTCAATACCATTTAAAGTGAAGCAGTTAAATCTAAGTGTCTTTTTATCCCACACAACAATTTGTCATCATCTTTTTCTTCGACCGTTCGTAAAATTCGTTGACCAGTTCGTTTAATTCTATCCGTTGCCGATGCTGAAATCTCAGGTTATATCTATTTCGCATAAAGGAATATATATATATTATAAAGTATGTTATCATGTGGGTCACTCTAATGTGTGTAAGCTGAAGACTGGTTGGGTAACTCTCATGTGTGACTCCCCTATATTTTGTTGGACACGTTGTAAATGCCTGTAGTTATGTGAAGTTCTTACTATTGACCTCACCACGACAAAAAAACTTACGTTTGGGAATACGTGACCCCTTTTTGGTTGGTTGAGGCGTTCTAAAAACATTTTCAATTCTGCTTCGTATAGTTGATTTGACTGTTGAAAGTGGATTGAGAAGATTAGTGGCAGATTTTGAACGACGACGAAGTTTTCTATCGGTAACACCAGATGGTGCATTTTCTTTTAATCTTAAGAAAGTTTGAATTTAAGGTTACAAGAGTAGTGATACCCAGTCGAGGTCAACAGGTTACCTGGTTGGTGTTCGTGAGCCAGCAAACGCTGGTATACTGAGTTTCGAAACTGCGATTGAACTCATTACAGATCCTTCAAGTCGCGATCGTTTTGTCAAATCTCGATTACTACCATGAAGTGGTCGTTTTGTTGGTGTTTTTGTACCGTAAACCATATCAACTGCTAGTTGTTCTTATCATGGGTATCTATATGATTTTCAACCATATTATATCTTTGTCTCCTTTGAGCTTGGCTCGATAAATTTTTGAATATTCCACGGTTATATTTAATATGATACTGTATTAATATCCATTCCTTTTTTCTTTTGGTTTCTTACAAATCGTTCTAGCTTCTTCCCGTGATCAAACTCACGCCATTGATTTTCAATGTGTTCGATGAACGGAATACCCTTAATAACATTATAATAAACTATTATATTATATGGTCCGTATATTAAAAAATTGATATTAAACTCAAATGATCTTGAGCATTACCTCAACGAGAAATTGCTGATCGTGTTCATTTTGCCATTCCTCAATGTCGTTTATGAGTTCCTCCTCAATCGAAGGCAATTTTCTTTTTAATAAATTCATTCTCTTGAGTTCTTTTTGAAGTTCAAGACTTGATTTTCCACGATTGTTCTTGTATCGATTTGGATCTTTTTCGCGCTCTTTCATTTCACGGAATTCTTCAAATTTACATCGCCATTTTTCAACGCCACCATACATGTTTTTATGCTAAAAGTATCATCAAACAAAGGCTCAAGACGTAGAAAAATCGAAAAGTACCTGGTTATAGTATTTATTCAGTTTTTCAATTTCGCCTTCATGTCTAGTGCAATTATCTTCGCTGAAATCTTCAGTATAGAAATGAATGAATTCATCTCGTTGATTCTGAACAAAAATATCAATGCTAGTCCAATCCTAGGTTTAAAAGGTTTAATTCAAATTAACTCGTCCGTGTTTACCTGTCCGTAGTAGAGTTTGTCCCAAATATTTCGAAGTTCTTCTCTCATATTTAGGATAATTCCCTTTAGCTTAGTTTTCTTTTCTTCTTCAAGCAGATTCAAGTTTTCTTCCAATGTCTGAAGCCAATCATTACTGAGCTCGGATCGCATTAACTTTCCAATAAATTCGTTTGATTTCTGCAACCGTCTAAAATTTTTGATAAATACTTTGCATTAAACGCACTTATAAGCCACCTAAAAATAACATGTAACATAGGGGAGATACAACTATTTTCATAAAAAATCAATGTTCACAGAACAAAATTTAAATATTTTTTTTGGAATGCTCTCTAACGGAAAAATAAAAAAATTCAATTTACGACTCGAAAGGTTACTTTCGGACATTTTTCAAAAGTTCGAAAAATTGCTAATTTTCCATTGAATCTCCCCTAATGTAACCTAATGATAAGTAATGCATTTTTACCTAGCCACTGCGGATATTTTTTCTTCCAGTTGTTCTTTTTTATGTTGTCTTCGTTTCCTTTCATCGGTCCATCGTTTATTTTTATCTCTCATGTCGTCCAAATTGTCGCTATTCAGAGCAGCAAATGAATCTGGCTCTTCAAGAACCATATTTTTCAAAAATGGATCATCAACACTAAAAAAATAAAGTTGACAATAAACAGTTTTTTTCACCAGATGGTGATTTTCAACATTGAATATGAAAAAACTCACCGCTCGTGAAGAATTTTATGGTTTGTTTTTATTTGGTCTTTAAGTTGGTTGAATTCAGACCATCGTTGGTCTCTTAGAAGTTTTAATCTAGCGATATTTTCCTTTATAAGGTTTAGGTCTGTTGATGATGGAATCTTCTCTGAACTAACATAAGCTGATGTCTGTCCCATTTTAGCACACAAGTCTGATTCTTCTTGTTTTAGATTCATCAGTTCAATCATTCGTTGGTCCTTTATCTCGATTAGTCACATGTTCTAGATCTCAAATTACAAATCTGTAGGTATGGGATTATAAGGCCCGTGGGAAGAAAAACTATGATGGCTCGAAACGGAAAAATAATGGAAATGTGTCATAGTCTTTCTCTTCGCAGTTTTGTCAAATACCACATGTGTGAATTAGAAAAAAATGCAATCAGTTCCTTTTGATATTTAAGTCTTTGGTGTTCTTCTTTCAGAACCTTTTCTTTTACAATTAGCAGATGTGACCCACGATAAGTATAAACTGGATGACCTAATTCTAAATTGAGACTTGCAATGTTAATTTCGTATTCGTTTATTGACTGAACGAATTCATCTTCAAGATTCTTCTCTTCAGAAATGAAACGATGGAACAAATCATTCATATAAGCTTCGGCTTGTTCCAACCTCTCCTAAGATAAATGTGAGTTTGCACGTGGGTTTTGCCTAAGAACCATAAATCCAAGACTCAAAATTTACTGAAGTTCATACGCTTGAAGTGACTAAATAAATGGTCACATCTTGAATTAATCCGTGTGATGCTGAAGTGCGTTAAAGCTTGAACCAGGCTCATTCACCAACTCATCTTGTTTAGTGAGTACTTTAAGGTCGCCATAAAATATTACGAATTATACTCTATATCACCGTGATAACCTTTAGTTTTTGTTTTTTACCTTTATTTGTGCATCTTCAAATCCAAGTCTTTCCCATATCGCATCGAGTTCTTTGACAACTCGTTCGGGAACTTCTCTAATTGTGACCGTCTGTTTTGACTCTCTTTTGATAAATTCTCTCATTATCAAAAGAGAATTTAACTAAACCCTTTTTAAAAAATGACAAAAATATTAAACTTTTTCAAAATTAATTTCTGCGTCTGAGAAGAGAAATAGTAATCAAATTCAAAATGAGCGTTTCAAATAGCGCGTCCTGATTGGCTACGCGGGATTCGAATAGTGATCGCTAATTGGTTGAGAGGATCGATGACTAATTAAAACCGCCAACTTGAACTGAAGAGTAAATAAAAAAGACAGATCGATGCCGAATAATAGTAGGCATTGTTCTCCAAATGGCCTCGAACAGGGATCAATGTAATCCTATGTACCAGAAAATTTAAGTACATAGCCTATGTGACATAAGCTGGTATGGTCCGGTGAGACCCAAATACCTGGGTAGTTACCTAGGATATGACTCATATCGTATGAGTTATACCGTATAAGTTATACAGTATAACTAGGGATACTAATGCCGAAACTAGGGTGTTTCAAAATTTAGTAGATATCAAGGAAATTTCCAAGTATATATTCTAGAGCACAAAAACTAAGATTTAGTTATTACCTCTATCTTTTTTTGCAGAAACTGATTTGAATAACAGCCAACCGTTACTCTTTGCGGGATCTTGGGCGACTTTATTGACCATGGACCAATTACACAAATCTACCGACCCAATTTGCTAACCCAATTTGTCTTTTCGACAATCACTGAAAATTGAGCCGATCTCAACGACTATATCTACGAAATGACGCCATTAAATTTGACTGCAAAAATAAATAGTTAACAGCGAAAAAAATTTGACTGCAAAAAAATTCAAATAACCCATTAACACTAACTTGCCTTAATAATCAAAACTTTCAAATACATATGACTTTGGGAGTCCCAAATTTGAACTGTAAAAAAACGTTTTTTATAATTTCACGGAATAGTAGATCTATGTTATATAGATCTATGTTTGCATTTTATAATAACAGTTTTGAAATCAAGCATCAAAAATAGTCATTCCTGAAATTTGCATGGCGCTGAGATGCGTTTTCGTACCTCACACTGAGGTGTGACTCACACCCTTAAAATCACAGTGGAAATAATTTACCAAATTAGGGGCGAATATTAAAGGCTTAGCGGGTTCTAAGCCTAACCAGGCATCGCGGGACGGGGACGGTTGTCCTGGGACGGTCCTCCGTCCGCTTCGAAGGCGGACGAAGATATATTATTTCGGACGACCTCCTTGAAGGACGGATTCGGACGGCGGACCGATGAATTCGGTCCAAAGCGGACGGAGAAGGACGTCGGACGGAGGCGGACGGTCCACTCAACGGACCGATTTCGGACGTAGGACGAATATAAATTCGCTCAAAGCGGACGGAGGCGGACGTCGGACGAAGGTGGACGAAGGCCGTCCCGCGAGGTCTGATATTGATATTGAAAATTATATTATACCATAAATTATAGAAATAATTGATTATATATTGCTTAGATAACTTATCTTAGATAAGGTAAATGTCTTTTAAAAATGGGCTAAAAGTGAAATTAGAACTGTCAAAGATAATGCTGAGAAATGGATTCTTGAATGGGACGCATGTGAGTACTATGGGTTTGAATCATTCCATATGACTCATATGATATGAGTCATATCATAAAATCACATTGGATTTTTATTTGTTTTCAAGCAACTGCATGGCGTGCTCAGGTTGAAGGGGAAAGTTTCAAGCCAACTGATGGTTATGGATTTGCACGAGCCACGGAAACAATGAATTCGAAATGTTCAAACGATTTTCGATGGTCTGTCAGGCTCAATGGTGATTATTGTAATATTGGAATCGCTTCAAAATTACAGCAAACTGAGAATTGGATATGCAATTATGACGAAAATTCAATAATCTATTCCGCATACCCCGCACGAATATGGAAAGGAAAGACAATAATTCGAGAAAATATCCTCAAAATCAAAACTGGAGATGAGATTCACTTCAGATTTTCACCAAAATCTAAGATGTTTTCAATTTCAATTGTAAGTTGAATTAATCTTTATTATTTTTTGATTTTGTATTTAATATTTTAGGAAGACCAAAAATATGATTTCGATATCAACGAGGATGTCGACTATTTTCCGGTCATACAAGGAGGCTATGACTGTGGTTCTGCTGATTTATTCAAACCTCTTCAAGAAAACTGAAGGATATACAAATTTATTATCAAATATACTGTTTACCCAATAAAGCTTGTGAATCACCTGTGTATATAAAATTGTTTGAATCGATTTGTTGTGCCCACTTTTTTGAGATTAATAGCCACGTTCACTCGAGCCTATGTTTGCTGGACCGGAAGTCAAAGATAGTGTAAAATCCCTTTCCGGTGAAACTGAATAAAAATCAACCCAAAAAATTTTTGTGCCACTGGGGGACCTCTATGTTTTGTCAAAATTCTGCACCATTCAGACTTTTTCAAGAGGTTCCACTTTTGCTTTTTGAGCCATCCGGTTGATTTCCGCCTGGAAACAAAATCCAAAAACTCAATTTTGCAAAGATCGCGGAGCGTAAAAAATGGAAACAAAATTCAGACGAAAACGGGTACCACTGAATGTGATTTTAATTATCCAAAATATCAAAAAAGCCCAACAGAAGAATATTTCAGAATTTTATTTTTAAATATCACCAAGACAGTATTGAAGGGATTGAATATAGTTAAGGGTAGCAGAGAGAATAAGTTCAGCGTCATCAAGTGAGATTCGTTTTGCTTCTTCGAGAATTTGAGTTGGAATCATTTCAGCCAAAATAGCCAAAGTATTTTCGATTTCTTTTTCTGAGTTT
>SCLD01103868.1:0-31122 GCA_004367895.1 Oikopleura longicauda
TTGTCGTCGACCGCATTATGTGGTGCAAAATACACAGATCGATAAGTCTGCGTGTATCAAATTAGTGTTACTACTGGATCGACCTCGTCTCTTTGACACTGAATGATCAAGTGAAAATTAGATTTTGTTTTGTACGTCCACTTGCTGTTCGCAGATTGATTCAGATCAACGCAAAAAACAGACTTCGATCAAATAATTGATTCTTTATACATTTGCCGCCGCCATCGTCGTCGACAAGATATTGGCCTTGAGAAAGAAAGAGAACCGTTAAAAAATGGAAGGCGCTTTGCCAAAGCGATGAAGGTAATGAATAATTCAATGGTTGATAATTTTCAATTTCAATAACGATTTACATACACAAACACCCAGCCAATGCCACGTATCGCGTGACCCACTAAGTGTTCATTTGCTTATCATTGTCGGTTATGATTTCCACTTGGGTCGAAAGTTTTCCGTCTTATGCTCCATTCCAAAAGCGCTTAAAGTTCGTCACCCATATTGACGCGAGATTCTAAGTCATCGTCGACGACTGACTGACGACACGGTTCTGCACATATACAGTAGTGTGTGATTATATGGCACATTTACATTGATATGATGCACTCAAATTATCCTCCTCATAAGAGAGACTGCTACATAAGGCGCGAACATATAAGGGATGATACTGCCTCATCGATGAAGAAAACGAAAATAATGCGTCAAAAGACACTTATCTATTAACACATGGCCGATTTCATCTAATTAAATTACACATGTTATATAAAAAAGAGAGATCAATAGAGTACAATATGCAATGATAATAAATCAGCCAAATGGTACAACGACTGCGTAATGCGACATCGAGTCTTGCCAGAGGTGAAAAAAGCAAAAGCAAAGAAAAAATCTTTTCAGGCTTCAGAGGCCACTTGCGCAAATCCACTTGATTTGCAGTTTGCAACTTAGGGGCTAACTATAAAACTGCCATTGCCTTGATTAACCCGACGTTGTTAATTTGGCGTCAAAAGTTTTGGCTTTTTCGCGAGTTCAAAACAGGCGGCCAGAACAGCCCAAAAAGAGAAACCAAAACACGAAAACCGATTTTCAGCTCGACACCAGCGTGACACTTTAGCCAAGAATGTGTCCTCTGAGGGAGTAAACGAAGCAGATTCATTTAGAGCACACTCTGATAATAGTAGCAGCATAATGGCCGATTGTACGGGTAAGCGTCTTGAAGAAAACAGACGGAGAGCGGTTTATAAGGGGGTCAATTAAGACAAATACTATCTGTGTCGCGACGCCAAATGGATAGCAAACTGTGGCCGACCAAGTATCAGCTCAAAATGCCCACTGAGCTGTGGGACGTGTGGACAAGTAAGCAGCGTTCTAATTCAAACGAAAATTCATGATGTTCTTCAGGATGACGACGCCGCCATCTCCGTCCTTGTCCAGGGTAATATTCAACGCACCGAGATACGCCAGCCGAATCAGGAGCCAATTGTTAACACATTTGAAGAGGTTTGATTTTATTGACAACTGAAACGTCGATATTATGGGTTTTTCAATTTCCCCTTTTTTGCCATTTTTTTGTTGAAGGTGAACCCGACACAGCAAACGACAACGGAAATGATAATCAAAATCTCGTCGTCAAAGGAACTTTCAATGACAAACCCAACCGTTGTCTACAGTATCGGCGCCGTTGTCATTCTCTGCTTCGTCGTCCTGATTTTGGCCGTCATCGTCCTGCTCATGTTTGACAGTAAAAGCGGCAAACTGAAACTACGCGTTCGATCGTGTTGTCGAAATGCGCCAAGTGCCGACGAGGATCACTCCGTCATTAACATACAAGGTAGTTTTGAACAGAAGAAAGAAGTTAATAGAAGGAAAACGAGGTTAACATGAAGTATTACGAGTATTAAAAAATGTGAATTAAACCCGTGGAACCAAAGTGACCAAAAGTCATTCCTCTCGTTCCCATCGATTAATCCAAGCGAAACCACGTCAAGTGTGGCCAGTGTTGAAATTGACGATGCGGTACACGGTAATCAAATGTCAACGGTGACCACTCTGCCTATTGTCACCACCATACCTACCGATTGCGACTACGAAATTGACGTGTGCAGCAAGGAAGGTGAGTAGAATCGAAACGGATAGTATTGTTATTCACGTTTAGTCATTACACGCTCAACTGAATGTAACGATCCAAAACGCGATGTAGAAAGTTTCAAGCACCACTTTCACCGACTATGGCGGGAGCAGGAGAAACCGAAACACCAACACAAGGTTCGAGTTTCTATCAACACCTTCTAAATAAAAAAATCAGGATGTCACATGGAAGATACCCGTCGAGACCTCGTCAACTCTGTCATCAAATATCAATCGGAACAAGCTAGCATACAAACCATTGCCGCATCGCCCCACAACACTGCCGAGTAGACAAAAACGGCTGTATATTCATCACTCGTCCGAGTCGTCAAAGAACTCAAAAAACTCAAACCATGACGATTCACATGATGAGGAAGAAATCAAAATCGGTGCGTTCAAGTTCACACTTGCATTAAACTGCATTGAATTGAATTACAAGACTTTTTCTTCAGTCGAGGAAATGCTCGAGGCACAGGCTGCTGAAGCGGATATGCTGGAGGCGTTGACGTCAACACAGCAGACCGATTGTCAAATGACGAACGAAGTGATTGTCTAAATGAACCGTTCACTGACAGACAGATACAGACACACTGCCCTAATCATTTCGACTAATATATTGAAAAATCAGACCAAAATCTCGACTGACAATGACTGTTGCTTTGCATACTGTTTTCGTTTCGGAACAACCTGCGGCATTTGTCTGGTCAAATCGACATTGTACTCCTCATGCATGAAACTCGTAATGCTAAACTTCTTTTTCTTTGGCGGCAAGTGTGCCTGGCGAACCGCGATCGAGTTCCGTATTGAGCGACGTTGTGCGCAGCGTGTGATAAGGGAACAACATGTGGTCTGAACTCTGACTGAGTCAGCGGTCTTAAGGTGAAACAAACAGACCTGTTCTAATGCACGGCGATAGGCGGTGAAATTAATCCATACGATGAGGGCGGCAATCACCTGTAGTAAGACGGACAAAATTATTATAAACTGGTCAAGCTCATTATTGCCCATTCTCTGTCCGTTCAACCATTTATTTAACCAACAATTGATGTGTCTTTGTCTCTAAGTCTTGACTAAATTATTTAGTAATTGATGTACTAGCCGTTTTGTCGACAACAAGTAATAACGCTACATGTGATAGTAATTTTACTACGGAGTACCATTTGGCTGAGTGGATTGAAGCGTAACGTTTCACTCTTCATCGTATAAAATCAACAGTCAGCCAGGCCATGAAAGGATTCAAGTCCATTTCTACTGCGCATTCAATGAGTCCATCTAGCGTATGGGCCATACAATAAAACAGGTCATGGGACGGCGTGTAATTCAGCTGAAGATCGCTGATGTGTTGTGTGACACCCTTCTGGAGTAGTTTCACCTTCTCTAAGGCTATTTTTAACTGATTAGAACCAAGTTTGGGCTGCTTGAATTTAACTCCATTTCGAACAAAAATTCCTGTGCGTCGAAAACCTAAAGTCAATTAGTATGATGATGTGTGAAACATCAGTGTATAATGCAATCATTATACAATTATGTAGAACCCTTTCTCAAGTTGACGTACGGTAACGACAAGTTTTTTTCGAAATCTTCACAAGAACGTGTCTTTCTAATGGCGAAAATGCCCCGCCGTCGCATATTACACATTCGCAGAAAAACGTACTTGACTTTTGAAGATGATCAAGTGGATTGCGCCAGTGTATATGGATGTCTGTCTGGCCAGTGCTTAGAATCCATGCTTAGTTACATCAAATTTTAGCGTGAAGAATGAATAAATGAACACTTGGTAACGGGCCACCCGTTTATAAATTATATGTTATAATTATGCCCGTTTGTACCGCACGTAATAAATATCAAGATTTCAGTTGTCCCCGAACTAAAATAGAACATCAAATAATCAAACCCATTTTTGCTTGACTCAGTACTTGAAGCGTTATAATTAGAGATCCAGTCAAGCTAACAATGTGAACTATTACACCACGGACTCGTCACATTTTACTCACGACCATACTTTGCATACTGTATATTTGTATATGCCATTCTATTTTGACCAAACTTAAACTCGTTTCTAACAACGTGTCGATTCCGATTTTTCGGTGTCTAATTTGTGTGATTGATGTTACATGGTCCCATTGGGCTTGAATATATTTTCATTACCGCCGCACCCGATGCGATAAGACTCCCGTAAAAACGTTGTACTAAACGTAAGCTGTGATGCCAAGTTCAGCTCGTAGGCAGACAACTTTTTTTTAATATCGAGCCTACGGAGTACAAAACGAATTAAATCCGTCAATCGAGATCGGAGCTTCGATCTGACAAAATAAACACACGTTGAAACAAGGGGGAAATTGATGTCTAAAGTAAGCCGACAAAAAGCCTGTCAAAACTGTTAGTGCGTCTGAGCACCAAGAATGGTGACATGTGTGGTGTTTTCGACTTTATTTTTTGATAACGAGCGAATCAGTATGAGCTCAATTCCTACAACGTAAGTATAACCTAGGACGCCGTCAGAGGGATGAAGTTTACATCTGTGTCGACTCCCGTTTCATACTTATTTCACTTGTCTAAACTGTTTCCCTTCTTAGACCCTTAGTTAGTAAATCTGAGTTATGTTTGGGGAAGAAGAAATAATCCGTCTAAATGAACCCGCCGATTAACATGCCATCCCAACCTGGGAAACAACTGTTAATATTGGGCCACTGCAATCCTTACAAAAACTTCTAAGTGGTCAAATATCGACACCAACCGTGTTTTCCGCTGCCGCGATAGGAGGGACCGCAAAAAATATGCCCAGGAAACGATAACGGTAGTACGTCTCACCACACACGTTTCTCGAAGAGGACCGTTACTATTTCCGATTGTCGTTTTGGGATTAATAGAGCACTCTAAAAACTGTACTGAAGTAAGTAGCTAGTTGTACAGATCTATTGTGCTTGTCCATTTGTAAACGGAAATGCGTTAGAGTCGACACATAAGAAACCAATTTCAGCACGTTAGAAACTGATGCTTAGATGCAATTAGTTGATATAAGTGCTTGAGCTACTCGAAATTGAATAAACTAGTCCCACTCTCCCAATTGCATTCTTCCCAATCGATCGATCATCTTTCCAGCCACAATGTCACTGTGTTCCACAATGATTGTCGCGCGGCGGACCCCCCGACCGGCGCACTTTACCATCATCATCATTCAACGGATGACCAAAGTCCTCCACCACCGTTTGCTCGACTTCAACGACGCAACAATCCTCATGAATGGTTGCCAATTTATGCGCTTGATGCATATGTGCTAGAAGTCCGTTTTTGAGAAAAAAATCTGAGAGAAAACCCGAACGATATAGGTAACTATCGTTTCAACCCTTATCACCGCTCACATTGCTCCATAGTTGAATAGAACCGCACACAAACCGAGTAAAATGCGATTAATATCAGTTTTATTCGCATTCACACATGCACAATTCGCCCTACTCGGCAGTAGTGGATTTGGCTCGTCAAGCTTTGGCTCGTCTGGCGGCGCCGGGTCGACTAGTTCGTCGCTGGTATTGCGTTCGCTGATTGAATCGCTCGAGCGGAACCTGGTGTCAAAGATTCAATCATCTGAGCGTCAACTACGTGATCAGATTAATGATTTGAGTGGCAAACTGGCCGACGTTGAGGCGCGTTTGAATGGTTTAGAGAAGAAGGATGCCGAGACGGATCAACGGTTTGGTGAGTCCGAGGCAAAGATCACGTCATTCGGCTTGAAGATCGATCAATCAACGGCACGTGTGGCAAATCAGATGGGCGACAATCTTAACATAATGGGCATGTCACTGCAACAAATGACGGAACGCGTCCAAGGACTTGAGCAACACAATCGTGAGCTTTACAATCAAGTGGACGAACTGGTCGAGACGGCCGCCGAGATGACCACACAGATTCAAGCTGTCGACGCCAAAGCAGGCACCGGTGGCGGTGGGTCCATTGATGAGCAAGAGTTGAAGGCAATGATGAATAAGTTACAAGGAAACCAGTTAGATCCATTTTTATTCGCTTCTAAAAATAGTGAACTTAGCTTAGTAGTTGTACAATTATTATCGTTGACGTGACTTACATACTGTTCAGTATTTCAACACAAACACCATACGTTCCGCTTTCTATCTCTCGATAATGTTGCAATGCATAACTGAGCATAAAAGGCGGGCCAAATCTAATCAACATCGAAATGCGTCTTTCAACGCTCGAGGATCGGTTTGATGATGACTTGGAGGTGAAAATTCAGAACAAAACCGACGCAATTGTCTCCAAGCTGACTGTGCTCGAAAAGGCAAGTATTGAACTTACCGGAAGTGTCGAGAACATGCAAAATCTGACGGGCAAAATCAACGGCGATCTGGCGTCAACCGTCACCAAGCTGGACGATTTATCATTCAATGTCGAAATGTCGTCAACGCAGACCTCCGCACTAGGCGACGCCCTGGCCGGCTCATACCAACAGTATGCCTCACTCTCAATGCAAATTATGAACTTGCGTAATGAGGTCGACGATCGTAGCAGCGAGATTGAGGTCAGCGTCATGATGCTCAACAGTACTATTGACGAAGTTGCCGAGCAAGCGCGGTCTAGCTCAGAAGCAGCTCAACTGTTCGAGCAAGTGTTCAAGTTGGAGCAGCGTACAATGATCCTCGAGCAGAGTAATGACGAGTTCAAATCGCGACTTGAGTTCACCGCTGATGACTTTGACTCAATGAAGGAGTTAATGCAATCGCAGCTGACCCAAATGCAAGAGTTCCAGCAAACTGAAGGCGCTCGTCAGCAGGAGCAATGGGCCACGCAGAAAAATTTCACCAGCTCCGTCAACAATCACATTGTCACCGTACAAGATTCACTCGCATCACTCAAGTCATCGACGGCACTCCAAAGCGAGAAGATAACAATGGCCTTGAATAATGCGGATAAGGCGGAAAAAGCGGCCAAATTGGCACAGAAGAAAGCTGGGAAGATCGATACTGTCTCGAATGAGCTGTCATCCCTCAAGACGAGTCAGGTAAAGTTTATTATAATTTAGACGGCATCACTAAGTTATCTTTTCAAGGCAAATTACAAGCAAACAAACAGTGGGTTAATTACCAGTTTACAAGACAAGCTTGATCAACTAAGTGGCACTGTATCAAACAATGTCAATAGTATCAAAACGGTTACAACGAATGCCGACGCAAATGCCGAAAAACTCGTCCACATGAAAAAAATCAAGTCCGACATTGATCTTATCAAGTACACTCTGAACTCGCAATCAACAACTACAGCCGTCGCTCGTGGTGGTGTCAGTGGTGGCGCCGTCGTCCCCTCGGCGCAACTTGACGCCCTGCGCGCCATGATTGAGAGTACCAACACGGACTTGACTGAGTTAGAGGTAATGGCCAAAAAATGCCCTCTGTGAGGCTCGAACTCACGACCTTCAGATTATGAGACTGACGCGCTAACCAACTGCGCCAAGAAGGCTGGAAATAAAATGTACTTTAGATTGCTACGAACACTGTGAAGAACCAGCTTCACGTGTTGAAGGATGATCTGTCCAATCAACAGCTTACGGTGGTGGCCTCATCGAAGAAACTTGAAAATGAAATCGGTAATGAAATCTTAAGTGGATGACCATTAACCAGCTCTTTTCCCAAATTAGAGAGTTCCAAGGCCCAGTGTGAAATGTACAACGATGAAAACCTTCGCTCACTTGCTACACTCAAAACCTCGCTTTCGTCAATGGGCGATGATTTGGCCGATTTCAAGGAGACTAGCACGTCTGATTTGGATATGGTATCAACGTCAATTTCAAATGTGCAAAATGCCGTCGAGGATTTTACCCATTCACAAAAAACGCTGACATCATTTGTCCAATCGTTCAAGCAAGACGTTGAAATATCAATTGCAGGATACTTGAGCTCGTTCCAGCAATACATTCGTGAGTAGAACACTTCAAGTTCAATCAATCAAAATGCGTTAATGTTCAGAGAAACGAACAAAGGGAACCCAGACCACCGTACGTTACATTGCCGCCTCCAGTGACAAGTTCACTCAGGCTGACGGTAAAATGGTTGTGCCGTTCAACGATATTGTCACTGATCCAATTGGTGCCGCCAATAACCAAGGCATTATTGCCACTGTCCCTGGTCAGTACCACATTACCGCTCAGTTGGCTGGTACAAAGGGTACAATTGTCTACGTTTTGGTTCAAAGCAATGGTAAGTTCTAAATGCAACGACCTATATTCAATATCCATCGTCCAGGAGGCACCGTCAAGGAGTCTATTCGTGTCTATGAAACAGCATGGAACTCAATGAGTTCCACCATCGTCCTCAACTTGGCTGCCGGTGATCGTGTCTCGGCCGCTATTTCGTCAAAAGGCAAACTTGTGGATGGCAAGTATAACTATCTGACCATGGGTCTCGCCGAGCCGAGTATGAACTAAGTAGCTTTTTTTTATTTAAACATTGGTCGACAAGACACAAATGAGTAAACATTCGCCGAACAGATAAAACCTCAGCTTAACAAAAATTTCATCTCTTTATTAACTAATTAACCCGCTAATAACTTGGCGCAAAACGTTTGCACGACTTTAGCCAAGATAATTCGGGTAACACAAAAAGTGACGCCGTTTACGATTACGATAAATGGATCACCATCGACCAATACAAGCAACCACAAGTCAACCAACAACCAATCGCACGTTGAGGGACTTGGCTCTCGTCTTTTCGTCAAACAAAAATGATTGAGCTGAACAGCATCGTCGATAAATTTGTACATAGAATACGTGTTGTGTGCCATATGTAAATAAAAATGGTTATATCAGTTAAAACTGTCGTTGTTTTCTTCCGTCTTATGCACTAAACCTGGACGTGTTTGTACGTACTCTGCATGTGCTTGACCTATATCCCCAAATAAAGGGGGATGAAAGAATAATCCACTTTGGCCTATCAAATTAGCCACACTTTACGAAAGTAACCTTCTGCGTGTCTAAGACGAGCGTTATCTAGTCAGAAATCAAAATAACTGTGTGTGTACCGAGAACGAAGTACTTGTCTTACGTAGACAAATAAATTGGTGCCAAGAACTGAACCCTTGACTTACCAAGTGCTTAGTACTCATCAATAAAAATATGTATGCGTTAATTGTATTTACATTATGTTCAGCTCAGGTAAACAGGAATGAAAGTGAAAGTTAAGTAAAAGTATTGTGGTTTCAGCACGTGGCACCCTTCTCGGCCAGTACGGACCAAAACGTCTCCATTGTTGCATCGCAGTGCTCCTCATCACAAAAGTTCTGTGCCAGTTCAACCGCCAATTGCGTATTGTGCCGCAAGTTCACGCCGGCGAGGGTTGACTTTTGCGTATTGAATGCATCAACGCAGATCTTGGTCAAACTGTTCTCATCTTAACATTTCTCATTACCAAGAGGCGACGATGTTACAATGGGGTTAACCCCTACTTCAAACAATTTATGAAAGCAGCGGAACCACTTTGTATAAGTGTTCACGTTCGGGCCCTATTTTACCTAAATCAATAATCCGCAAGTTTGAATTGTTGACAAAGAGCGCCGCGGTCACCACCGTCAACTGATTACGACCCAGGTCAATCCACTCGAGATCGGCCAGAGCGTCAAACGTTCCATCCTCGATCATGTCAAGCTCATTTTGACGCAGTAATAATTGCGCTAATTTCGAATTTGAGCGAAAGGCATCAATGGAGAGTTTTGTCACTTTGGAATTTGTGGCGTCGATATATTCGACATTGGTATTTTGTTGGAAGAAATTAGAACTGATGACGGGGAAGACGTTCGCTTGCAGAAACAGATACTTCAGCTCGCCCAGCGGGTCAAACAAATTTCGCGTGATGTTTGTCTCGGCAAAGCCTGAAAGAATTCGTCAATTGAAGATATTTTTGCAAACGATATCACTTACCCAAGTCAAGTATCTTGAGCTTATCAGCGCCCAAGAAAACATTTGAATCCATTTGCATACCGTGATTGCCGTGACCAAGGGATAAGACTTCCAAGTTACAGTTTTGAGCGAACATGCCTTCATCCAGCTTTGTCAGACGATTGCCGTGGATTTGAATCTCAAACACGGATTCGAGTGACTCAAAAGTGTTCTTGAGCGCTACATCGTCACTGATCTGATTGCCGGCCAGGATGAGTTTACCCGTGTCGCCGGGTACAATGGCCTGATTGAGTATATCATCCTTGAGCAAATCGCCACAGTCCATTTCCGACACTTTGCGAAAGATTGACGCACCACGATAGAAGCATGGGTATGTTGAGGAACGATCAGGATCGTTGCACGAGTAACCGGTCCAGCCACGGACGCATGTTTGGTCATCCTTTTTGTGCGATTTTAAAACGCACTTGTCATCGATGCGGACATAGCCGCACTTGCACACGCAATCAAAGCCCTGCTTACGATCGACGCACATTGCATTCGCACCGCACGCGTTCGCATTGCGCTAAATATGATTATGAGAGCACTTTTTCTAAAATGGCCACAAGTCAATCACCGAAGCACTTAGAGGACTACACACACCCAATGGATTTGTCGTAACGGTTAAGGCCTAATGATAGTCTTGGCAAGATGTGTACTCTAAAACCATCTTAACCAGATCAGCCCCGGTAAATTTGTTTCAACTCGGATTAGTAAAATTGAACTGTTGAGATACTGTATAAGTCTCCACGTGTGCACGCTCTCCTGTGTGCCATTAATCTGGCGGAATAACCGGTCATTTTGACTTCTAAAGTTGGGTGGCCCACTTGATCATAAAACTCTGTTTGATTCACGAAATGACGGGTTATCGAGAGACTGCTACTACTACGTGTGAGAGCACGTATTTGCGATAGGGCGCCGTGGCAAGACAACAAAAGACACACGTTGTTCTCGTTGCATGTAAGTAAGTGGCAAAAACGTCCGGTGTCAGAGAAATCAACTGTGCTGTATAATACACCACATTTTTATTACTTTCCGGTCTGCTCCCACTAACCTCACACTCATTGACATCCTCACAAGTCTCCAAGTCAAACGTCCAACGGCATGTATCCGGACTAGGGCAGGAACAGGATCCATATCGAATCTTTGTCGAACGGTGAACACACCTAGTACTATCAGCATATTTTATATATATCACGGTTAGGTGCCGATAGTGCGCTATCTACACTATAAATACGTGTTCACGTTGTTCCTTATCGAATATTTTGCCATTGAACGACTGGCCCGGGTCGGCACACTCTAATTGGCATCGCGAGCCAGCATCGTAACGATCATTGAGACATGAGGCAGTAACACCGGCCGGAACCTGGTCCGGATTCAGGCCAGCACAAAAATTGACATCATTGGCTGGCTTGCAAATTGGCTGCGTGGTTGACTGGGCGTCGGTGGCCATGAAGTTCAAGCCATTTGTCCCCCAGCGACACCCATCCCGATCGCACATACATTTCTGTTCAACATCGCCGACCTGGGTGTGGGGCTAGCTACTCATCTAATCAAGTTTGTCTTAATTGAAAGCGTAATTACGCTTCACTTTGGTTCAAAGGCCGAATTCATAAATTAACTTTCGCACGTTATGGCAAGCCCCGTTCACAAAATGTATCCGGCGTCACACGTATTGGTACAGATCGAACGTTTCATGTTGTAATCGGTGCATGACTGGCTGCCATTTTCGATTTGATGTTGGATGCATCCCAAATAACCCTTGTCATTCTTGTGGTACATTTCTTCAATCTCCTCCTCGGTCATCGCTTTATCTAAAATGCAATCGTTGAAATCACGGTGCGGTCGCAATGTACACGTCACACTTATTTGGCGTCAAATAAATATGTTCGAAGTTAGAGTACTGTCCTAACTTCGGCGTCCTAGCGTTTTCATGCATAATTTATAAAGAAGAAGCGTTTATAGATGCTATAGCGTCGAAAGTGAATCTTTTAGAAGTTAACTTTCGCCAATACTACCTTCACGATAATCTACGAATACAAAAGTTAGTAATAATTAAGTTTCATAAATGGATAACATGAAGAAAAAACAGTGGGTTAGGTAAGTGTGTAAGTCTGTAGTCGCTCAATTACGCCGTTATGTAATCTCTAAGTGGCACATATCACGTATGTGAGAAGTTAACCAGAACTTAAACAGCACAGTGTCCGCAACGCCAGATGTCGATCTATATAAAGTTTCCCAGTTTAACTAACAGTACTTCTAAAGTGTGGCCACAGTGAACGCCATAGTTATGCTTTTGAAGTCCGTGTTTCTTTCGATTGCCACGGCTAATCTGTCGCGAGATAAGAATCCCGACTGCAGTTCAGATAATCCGGAGTTTGCTTGTACCGCTGATTGCGAAAATTTGTACATTGAGTGCGTGATTGGATGCTCTACTGATCCATCGTGTATCTCGTCGTGTAATAGAGAGTCAATGCAATGTAATCAGCAGGTTTGTGCTTTGACCAAAATTTCGATTAGAAACCGCATTATTAATTGTTTAGTGTCCGTGCCATGACAATTGCTACGATGGCTGCCCATGCGAGTACGAGACCGTCTACTGTAAACCATGCATGGAGGAATTTTTCTTTGAGTATATACGCTGCGAGGACAAAATAAGTTTCGCTTTTATCAACTGCACAGATGAGTGCAAGGGAGATCATGTGTGCTTCGATAAGTGTCAAGCTGATGCTGTTGCTGCACATAAAAATTGTCCATGTAGGGACAACTGTCCAGGTTAGTGTTTGCTGATTCACACACGCGCGCAAACGTTTATTCAGACGGCTGCCCTTGCCCGTCCTACACATGCGGTTAAACTGTACAAATCGAATAAAATGATAATATGACAAACAACAAGCAAAGCAACATGCGGGTGTGTTAAGATATGACCGAGATTACGTGGTTTGACTTTGACTTTACGACTGCGCGCTAAAACTTATACCCATTGGCATTTAACCAACTGTTCTTGACAAAGGTTTCTTACCAGAGACGGATTGGCATGAGCTGGGCAAATCCGGCATCAGTAGACAATTCTCGCTGTTTTCATCACACTGGCATTCCTTTCGGAGTCGGCCAAATCTTTGATTGAAGTGTTTAAAGACGATCATTCAACTAATAGTAGTGCCAAGGGGCTTTGTCAACCCTTAATTATATGATCAGAGCTCTTTTTAGAACGTGTTTATGTTAAGGACGAAACCGGTAGGCCTACGTGGTTTATACATACTATTTTTGGTGCTACGTTATAATTTTGGTTATCGAAAAAACGACAACGTGTACAAATGCGTTTTTTCACACATTCCTGAGGAACAGCGGCTCACACTCGAGCATGCACGATTCTGTTTTGCCATTGCACAGCCATCTGCCATTGTCAATCAATGGCAAGTTCTCCTCGCATTTTGAGGGTTGTCGTTTCTTCCGCCCAAGTGCCTTTGACTGTTCCCGTTCACGTTTTGCCGCTGCCTTCGATAATCGCCGTTTTTCTTTGCTAATCTTCAGAATGAGTTGTTTCTCTTTGCGGCCAATCACGCCGTCAGCGTTGAACTGTTCGAGCAGTTGCATCGTTTGCTCCTCGTTCAACACATCCACCAGTTCGTCACTCGCTGAGTGGCTGATCATTGTACGGGTCGTGTTTGGTGCCGCAGTTGGTGCTTCAGTCACTGCAGCTGGCACCGGGGCGAATTGAGCAATAGGATTATTGATTACCATGTCAGTGTTGTCAGCCTTGTGATTGGCGGCGACGACGGCAACAAGTGATGTGAAGAGACGCATTTTGGCTTGCTAAAAGGAAGAACATTAGTATCGTCGTATAATTCAGCGTCAGTTGAACTGTTTAGGTTGAAAATTAACACGGCAACAAATATTTCTAACACAATTTTCTACATTTCTGAACGCGCAAATTGTGTCAATATTCATTGCCATCCTGTTCGTTTGAAGTGCAACATGCATTTGCATGCGATAATGCATGTGATTGGCGTTGCTGTATGCATAAAGCGGCTATTAAAACCACATACATCAAAGCATATCATTATCGAATACAATTTCGGCAGCATGATATGTCCGGCACACTACACACGTTTCACGTTTTCGAACAGCGATTTTTATCTTTATGTATAATGGTAACAGTGGGTAGCCGTACAACATGTCGCCAAACGTGTTTTTATCATGCTTCGAAACGTTGCGGTTTTATAATAACGTCCAGCCGGTGTCATAGTAGTACTACAGTCCAGAAAGCGAAAAGTCCGACCTGGTCTCTGGTGTGTACGACAAAGTGCAGCGTACGGGTTAAAACAACGAAAATATTTGGCGTAATCAGCGCAACGCCGCCCTGGACTTGATAAAAGCCCAGAGAGCGAATTCGAGCCACTGGTTTGTACTGTTTCAAGTGTGTGTTTGTGTGTGACGGGCGTACCGAATTTAAAACCAAGCAAATTGTCGATTAAAATTTCACCACCGTGAATAATCATTGTTTTTGGCTTGACCTAGTAACACAACAAATGTTACATTGTTACTACATTACCATCACCTCAAGGTCAAGTGTACCACTTTAGTTGCTGATAAATTCAGTCTAAAGAGGTAAACTTCGTTAATAAAAAAACTAAAAGCGAAGAACCATGGAACCCACACAACCGTTATTAACTCGTCCTCAGATGACCCTAGGCGTCCCAGTTTTTCTCTGACTTACCTGTATATTCCTCTTTTATATCGTGTAATATCAGATTCACGTTATTCGTTAATGTATGTGTGTGTATTGTACGAAAGACAAAAAGGCAAAAACCGAAGCCCTCGTTCAATCCTATACCCCACCATCGTCGTTCGACGTCCACCAACGTACATCATCCAGCGATAGAACTGGAAGAAAAGTGGTGGCACCAAAGACCATGAGGGGGTCCGCGCACCACCAACACCATATCGCATTTAAAGGATTTCTAGACAGTAGATGTATATTTTCATTAACGTTTCTTATTACGGGCAACGGCACCCGTAAACAGTTATTTCAATGCTTGTAATGGTCTCGGACGTGATCCTGTCCTGAGCTTTAATCCGCTACGCTTAATTACGTTAATGTCAAAAGAAATGCGCCGTAAAACTAAATGACTCGTCAAGTTTTGATCAATTTACGAGCGGACTGCTATACTCACTTGTATTTGTCTTCAGCGGCCAAAGCGCGTAGGGGAGAGAAATAGTCAGAAACACGACAGTATAATATGTCAGACACTTCGCACGATGATCAGGAAAGTGGTTTTATGTGCATTTTTATGTGTGGACTCAATCTGCATCTAAACCTGTCAGTAAACAATGATAAAGCCAGTTGCTACAACTAACTGATTAACTTTTAACACCACAACACAGAACGGCAAATTGGCATGGGTCAAGCTATGGGATCAAGTAGAAGACGAGCACGGCGCTTCCGGCTGGCACAATCGTGAACTGTGTGATGCCGGTCAAAATTGCGGCGTTTGTGTACTTTCATTTCTCTTGCCATGTTAAGCGGGTTGGAATGTCTTGCTAATGATGCGTTCTAATACCAGTAGTAGAGTTCAGTTCAAAAAAGTAATTATCGTCTAAATCCAGTACTCAACCCCCGAGTACAGCGTTTCATTGGCGCATCTGGCCCGTAAAGCCGACGTGACCAGCTCCTTTGCCGGTGATCTCGTCTGCTGCGCCAGTGCATTGGTCCCATGCTTCCTCAACGTTGCCGCCGGTCGAATGCGCTCTAAAATTCGCCAGGACCATCAAATACGTGGCCACGTCGCACGAGGTAACTGTGCTGAAGTGAGGGGCACACACCCTTTTAATGACGACTTTAGATTGTTTTGTCGGTCTCGTCTGCCCATGTTGTGTTCTGACACAAGCTCACTCCCAAATGCATTACGAGAAACACAAGCACGATTATCTTTACACGGATGTCGTTACTGGTCAGCCACGATCAAGCAGCAGCGGTGGCGCGCCGGCGCGTAGACGCTCAACGACTAAACCATTCTAGTCTGAACTTGACCTGAACACTCTCTGTTTTGTTGATGGTTTTCTTGTAAGAATAAAGTGAGACATAAAAAATGATGCTTCTCTGGTTAATTGCACTGGCCCATGCCGAGAAGTTACTGTTTGGCGATCAGGAGAAAGAGCGCGAATTGCAAGAGTTCACCACACTGATGGACGCAATCGCGCAAAATATGACAGGCGACGAGCGGACCGAGTTCGAAGCTTATGCCAAGATTCTCGGTGAGTAAGTGTTCGCTCACTTGAGTGAGTGTTAAACATTCACTTCAGAGGATGAAATGCGTCTTGTGGAAAACATAACGGAAGACAACCATGGCCCGGGACACGTTCATGTCAAGTACCTGCCCGACGCGATTATCGAAATTTTGAAATTGTTCCACCCGGATCCATTTGACAGTGCATTCAAGCACCACTTGCTCGATCACTATAGCCATCGTGATGCGGTGAAAATGTACAATGCCTTTCACAATCGAAGCGAGGCAATGTCGGGTGACGTGGGACCCAATCTGACCCTTATCCGCGACAATACCGAGTGGCATAAGGCGCTCCACTCGAACGAGGAGCAACAGGGCTATTTGAGACGCTTTCACGCAATTCCGCACACTCAACTGGTCGTCACTGACACAGTCAGCCATCTCATACAAAATTCAAAGACTTGCTGGATTTTGATGACTATCGACTCGGTAATTGCGGATGCGGGTATGTATACTGATTGTTCGGTACATTTCATTATGCGAATCTCTTTTTTTAGACGACATCAAATGGGGCAAACGCGTTGCCAATGCATTCTTCGAGCGCTGCGCCGTTGGCTATGTTGATGTTTCATATCCGTCCAATTATGATCTCTTTAAAAACTTCACCATTGACGGCCGGGCCGGCTGGTTGATTGGACGCTATCCCGGCGCGCATATGATTGTGTTGGGATGTTTTATTTCTTTGTGTTTAGAACATTTCAGGGCCGAACTCTAACGGCCGCCACAGAAACATTTTCGGTGTTTGTGTGACGCAATCGAGAGCATTCACTTCATCCCAACTCTCCAGATACGAATTATCGCTCGGTGCCCTGGAAATTTGAATTAGTTAACATTGAGTACTGGGGCAAGTCAATCCCGGCTAAATTATTCGCGCAATTCCCCAATCATGTCATCCGCGCATTAGACCACGAGTTCTACGAGACGATGATGGACGACTCGGCAAAGATTGAGGCGATTTATGCGTATGACGATCGCCAAAAAGACGCAATGAAGGAGCGCATTATCCACTACAACACGGGTTAGACTTAATGGCGTGATTAAACGTGTAATTCACTTGTAATTACACTTTTTAGTCAAATATCGCTACATTATGGGCAAAACGGGACATGACATTAAACTTGGCAAGTATGAGTATGGCGGCGAAGATTATATACGCCATTTTATCGAGTATGAGAATGAGTTCAAGGCGACCAAGTCAATGCGTGAATTCCTCAAGACGAAGCTTGATTATCCAAAAGAGATTTATGGGAGACAAGTTATGCGCTTGAACCCGAAACCTGTACATTATGAACTGTGATGACCATCTCCTTATAACATTTTAGTTGAACTTAAAAATAAAAGTTAAAAGACCTTAAATTTGCTCGTGTCACTACAATTATCTGAAGACATTGATAAAACTGTTTGTAATGATTGAGTTGAATTTATTTTTGTTGAAGATTAAACTTTACTGTGGACAGGTAGAGAGCGAGTATTCATTACCACGGAATCGCGCTTGGTCCAGTGACATGTGATTGTTCTCGTCGACCAATGGTATATCATTCAACTTCAGCTCGCTCAAACATGCTACCAGGTCGCTCATGTTGAAATCGGTCACTTCCAACGGACGCTCCAGCTTCATTGTCTCTTGTTTCTCATTTACATATAGTGAGACGCCATCGCTTTGTATGTTCACTGCGAAAAAAGAAACGGTTATTTCATCATCAGATAATCAGTAGTAAACTCACCTAGCACGCGCATTGCACGCTGCACACAGCCAACATCGTACAAGCGAATCTTTCGCGCGATTTTATTCTGGACCACAACGAGTACCATGTCACTGTTGAATTGTTTCAGCTCGATTGACGTGTCTAAAATCGCATGTTAGCAGTCACATAATCGAAAGTCCTCGATATGCTCACCTTTGCCCTTCAATCTCATAATCGTGTTTGGCTCTTGTTGAGCGCGCATTTCGAACGATATTGTCTTGACACCACCCGGCATGGCTAGTTCAAGATCAGTACCCTGGAGATAGATGCCACCCAGGTTGGTACGTCCACCAAAGATGGTCGGGACGTTTTCAACTCGCTTAGCGCGCAATTGTGACCGATTCAATGCCGGCTGGAAGACATAGCCGGCGAATGAGTTGCGCAATTCCATCGCATCCGAGCTGCAGCGGTACGAGGCAGTTGGCAGTGAACCGGCAACAATGTGACGGATGTCACTCTGGTTGCTATTGTAGCGACGCGTATACTTCTTGCCCTCGACGCTGATGATCAGCTTGGTTTTGCTGGCTGAAATGGTGCGATACTTCAACAGAACCGGCACTTGATCGTTGTTCAGTTTTCGTGAAGCAAGGAAGCGAATGGGCTTGTTCAGGCCGACTTGGATGGACACGTGCAGTTTACCCTTGGCAACGTACAACGTGATTCTTTGACTGCAATTATCGCCAACCAAATGCATCACACTGCCATCATTGCGCACGAATAACTATAAATACACAAGGTTAGAATCTATGAACTTGAGTTATGAAAGTGACTTACCCCAAATGACAGCTCGAAATCACCACGCAATGTATTGCGCAGTTGTTTCGTATCAAAACGAACAACTTGACCTTGACTGGCCTTGTTGGTAAATTCGAATCCCTCGGATTTAACCGTTGGTGATGGATACGATGGACATTTCGGCTGTTTCACGCGTAACTTTCCACGCTGATGAGTTGACGACGGCACAGGTTGACGACGTGGTGGTGATGGTTGTTTCTCACTAATCATTTCGACAACACGGCTAGTTGGCGCTTGGACCAAGCGATGAGCGGGATTCTTGTGACAGGTGTTAAAACGGACATTTCCAACGCAAGTATCGTCACGTGTGTAACACGCGAAATTAGCAAATGCATTGCGATGTGGTGGCAGTTGCGCCGAGGGGTGATAACTGTCAATGTAGACGCCTTCGACGCAGCCGCGGAATCCCTTGTTTACTCTCGTTCCTTTTTCGATCAAACCGCCAATGCTGATAACCATTTTGCCTTCTTCTTGGCTATACCGTTCAATATCGGTAAATGTTTCCGCCGCCAATGTCGAAGTTTCAGTTCGCACCACGATTTCCAGTGTGCCAACATTCTGATCACGGGCAATAGCCACCGAGATACTGGTATCAGCAACAAGCGCGTTCTTGTCTACTTCAAGCACTTCACGTCTCAAATGGGACTCATAGTAGAAATTGTTCGACTTTCGGATCATGCCGAACTCAATAAATGTGTTGTCGTGCATCTCAAACTTTGCAATCACGGCATCCTGGGTAAAGTAGCCAGCGGTGAGTGTGAATCCAAAATCAATGTTGACATTGTTGAGGCGGCCAACGCCAGCCCGACGGCGGACAGCCGAGGAACCGTCAAACGAGAGTTTGCGAATCTCCTCTTTCTGGCAGCCTTGGTAAATGTTCGATTTTTTGACGTCAGGTGCGAGCAAATCCAATGTCTTGTGATTGATGACGGGCAAGCGCATGCATCCACGGTACGGCGTATTCCACGTTTCAACGTACTTATCCAAATGTGTCAGATTGCGTCCGAGTACTTTGATGCCGCCAAAGTGCATTTCATTCTCGATGCGGAAGTCACATAACTCGCACGACTTGCTCTTCTCCTTCAGCATGCGATCATTCTCAATTGGCTTGACCTTTGACTTTTGCCACTCTTGAACTGCCAAACCGGCAACACCGCCAACCATGCCAATGCGAATGTTGAGTGACTCTCTGTAAAGACTATCAGTGTCATCAGTGTCCAGCGTAATCACTTGGGCGCCTTTCTCGTAGTTGAGATTATAAATGAACCGTGGTTTCGCTTCTTTGATGTCCATTGCCATGAAATACTCTTTCTGTTCTGGATTGCCAACAAAGAAGATCAACCCATCCGATTGAAGTGGACCAGACAGCTTCATTTGAAGCATGATAGTGCCTGTTCGCTTGTTGATCAGATATTTACTGTGATGCTTTGACGTAATGTGAGCCCAGCTGTTTTCGCCAGTGAAAGTGAAGCATTTTGAGCCGTCTTTGGAGCATGTGGACTTATCGTTGTTTGTATGATATTGCTTCGCGACCTCGTCAATGTCAAACTCATGATTAGCATTGGTAAAATTGTCAGAGTGGTCGGACCACAGCCACTGGTTGATTAGTTTACCATTCAACGCGACATCAATAATGGCACATTTCGCCAACTCGCCACCAATGATGATTTCCGGCTGTTGAATCACCCATTGAAGTTGCTTATCGGATACTAACTCAACTTCTTTCACTTCAACATCATCACCAGCTTCAATTGAGCTCACTTCAAGAATGGCCGATCGTCCATAACGAGCAGCGCGTACATTGAACCACTTGTCATGTTCCCAATTGTCATCAAAAACGGTCATATCCGAGATTAATCGCGTTTCAGGTGACTCCGCATCCATTTTAATTGTCAACTCGAGTTTGCCATCACGCGCACGAATATCGAATTTGCCATTTTGGCGATCCTTGTCGTGAACGGTGATCAACTCGGAGGTGGACGAGTTGAGCCGGAAGTTGAACTCCAACACGGTCGAGACGGATACGTCAATACCAGGCGGTAGTGTGCGTGCGTCATGTCGCGTCAATTCACCATCATACTCGACCTTGACTGTTTTGGACACTTCGTTTATCAATGATTGGGTGCGCTCAATTTCCTCGCGAATCGAAAGGAGCAAGTCGTCAATTTCTTGGAAGGTCTCATCAGTTTCAATTGACAGCTGTTTCAACGATGCAATTGTACTCTCCTCGTTCTCCTCTAACAGACTGTCTTTTAACAGGCCAATTTGGGACTGAATGTCACGTGTTGCACTGTTGCTATCCGCTACCAACTTTTTGGTTTTGTTCAAATTGGCGTCGAGCTCAATGACGATTTCTTTCTTTACTTTCAATTCCTCGGCTTCAGCGCTTATACTGGCGTAGAGCTCATCGACATGGGCGAACTCGTTATCGGAGAAGACGGTGATTGACTCGTTGAACATGTTGGCAGATGTTTCGTCCTCGAGTTCTTCGTACTCCTTTAGCAACTCTTGGTAATTGTCGTTCTGTTCCGACAACATTTGCGACATGCGCGTCTTGTTGGCATCAAGTTCATTGGTCATCAAACGCAGTTCATTGGAACATGTCTCGAGCTGGTCAAACTTCAGGACAGAGAACTCGGAATCGAGGACCTCTTTGACACGTAGAAAGCTATTTTGAGCAGTAACGAAGCTGTCTCCGGTATCGCTCATAATCGACGAAACATTGTACTCGCGAATTTGCTTGATTTGCGCGTCCAAGTTGGGAAAGTCGGCATTCAACGCCTCGAACAACTTTTGGAAAGAAGCTGAGTGCGTTTCGGCCTTTGTTGCATTCTCATGTGCCGCGTCAATCATTTGGTTCATGAGACGAATGCGTTCTTGCAGCGCCAGCTCAGTGGTCGCACTTGACAAATCATCGTAGCCGCCGTCTTCAATGTCATCCATTGACGCCTTCGCCTCGTCAATTAAGTTGTGCGAGTCTTGGTTACGCTTGGCGCCTTCAGCAATGTCTTCAACTGCGTCATGCATCAGTTTTTCCAGGTTTTGAATGTCGGTGGATAATGATGCGGCTTGGCTCTCGAGCGCTTTCAAAGAGTCATCGGCTTTTGAGGTGGTGATTTTGGTCTCGTCAATTTTCTCCTTTAAATAGTCCAGCTGAGCTTTGACTTGATTGGTTTGACTTTCGATTGAGTCAACCTTGGCCTTGTATTCTTTGGTATCATACATAGCGGCAACATCTTCGTACAACCGTTTAGCTTGATTCAAGTGATCTTGGACATTTGACTGGGCGCGGATGTTTACCATGTTTTCAAGGGATACCTCGAGCTGTTCAATGGTAGAAGTGATGTTCTCTTTGCGATGATCAAATGTTGTACTCTCTTCACGCTGGCCTTGCTTGATCAGTTCCGATTGCTTGTATGCGCTTTGTACCAGTTTACGCGCCTCGTCATTATGCTTGTCCAGCACTTTTAATGTTTCGTTACCAAGTGAGTCCGTCTCATTTGTCATGTCAAACAACTGGTGCACGTCCTCACATTTTTCATACAGATCGTGGTGTGTTTTGTTGAATGCGCTCAGAGCCGTTATATAGTGTGCAGCGGCATTTCTATTCTGCTCGTCTTTTTTGTCGATGAAATTCTTCGTATCAAGCGCACCATCTTTTAGCGCTTCATAGCGACGACGACTGTACTGACTCGCTTTTGTTGACTTGAGTGTGGCGTGAACCTCTTGGACTTCGTACGTCCACGGTTGAATTGCTTTATTCGCGTTCTCACTATTGAACCACGTTCCACTTTGCTCATCGGGACCCATCAACCAATCGATGCATTGGGTACATGGGCGGCATTCGGTCTTCCCGTCCGTCAATCGCGTTGGAACTGCGCGTGAATCGGCACACTGATCACACCGATCGCCAACGAGACCCTCTTGGCAGAAACATTTTCCACTCTCGGAATCGCATGGCGTACCAGGTGGACAATCACATTTGTTGCAGCCTGTCTCGCTCAAATCCCAGTATCCAGGGGCACAAGCATCACACTTATCCCCGTCAACACCCGGCTGACACTCGCACACGCCACTTGTCTGATTGCATTCGGGTCCGATTGAGCCAATCAAATTGCATGAACAATCGCGACAGCCTGTGTCACGACATGAGTCGTAATCCCAGAAACCGGGCGCGCACTCATCGCACAATTGACCAATGACATTTGGCTTACACTGGCATGCGCCAGAGACGCCGTCACACATTTCAGAGCCACACTGGTCGCATGCACAGTCAATGCAATCTTTTTCAATCGCATTGCCAAATTTGAACGTATCACACACTTCACAGTGTTTTCCCGCAGTTCCGCCAACACACGCTGTGCATGTACCATCAAGTCGATCGCATTGGACGTGTTCGTAGTTTGGATCTGAGTTGTCATTGCACTCGCATGGTTGACAGTCGTGGCCGGCAAACTCGGGTCGACCATACCATCCTTCGGCGCACACATTACAGTTGTACCCATCATAGCCGATGGCACATTTACAAATTATATCATAATCAGAGGGGTTCTCGTATGCTAGGGCGGCCAGAAACTTTTGTGTCTCACGAGCGGATGTCGCATCGCTGTTGTAACTGTAATCAGTCAAATCATCCACAAAGTTAATCTCGGAGCTTGAGCTCTCGTCCGTATAATTGGTCGATCGCGGTTGATAGTAGCAGCTGTCCGCGTGTGAGTTGTACGGATATGGACAGGGACATGGTTGACAGTCTTCAGGGGTACCGCGTGTCGCATCACCAATGAATCCTGGCGCACACTGCTCACACTCGTTTCCAATGGTATTGTGAAGGCATCTTTTCTTTGCCGAGGTAGCCTTGCTGTTAACATGAGCCGGTTGTTCATGCAGACCCATCGGACTGCCACCGCTGCCAGGGTTGCTGACGTCGTAAACTGCAATATCAATGTCGTAGGTTTCATTGTTCACCTGATCATAGTACACTTCAATCGTTCCTGCTCCTTCCTGGGCAAGCGTCTCATTCCAACGACGTTCGGCAATGTAAGGATATCCGTTTTCATCACAATATTCGCAATGACCATTGCACTTGCACCTGCGGCACTTTTGTGAGGGATCAGCCGACGACACATCCCAGAAGTATCCCTTCTTGCATGTTTCACACGAAGTGCCTGTATGTCCCACCGGGCAATTGCACTGTTCAACGCGGGATGAGTATGAAAAGGATTTCGCTTCGGCTGGAGAATAACCGCTGTGAAGTCGTTCATCAGTGTTGACGTCTTGCAGGAGCACATTTTGAATGCCGATTTCCGAGACGGCGACTGGATACGAGGCTTTAATTTTGATATCATCAAGTTCTTTCAGTACAGTGAGCATTTCCTCTCGCGAGATGCGTTTCTTTGTTCCCTGATTGTAAAAATCATTTTCCATCAGTGTCACCTCGATAGTGATGTTGCTATTGACAGTTGAATGGTCCGTCGAAACCCAGCCAATTGAAATACCACCACCACTGAGTGTTATGTCGGGGTCAATATTGAGTCGTTCAAAGCCACTGTTGAAGATTTCGTCCTTCTTTTCCTCATCCCATGATAATGTGTATGTCAGCTTGCCGCCATAAGAGCCGAGTCGGTTGCCATGGTAGGTCTTTGGCGCGATCCAGTAAAGCGGTTTTGGTGATGATCCAATTCCCGAATCACCACGATTGGCCTGACCGCCACCCTTTGCAACATCTAAGACTAAGAAATCTCGGTAGCCGGCGATAACATCCAAGTAGCTGGAGCTAGCCATGCCTTGAACACTCCAACCGGTAGTGGTTGCCCGTTGCCCGGGTGTCATGTCAGTAACCCATTTAGTAGCGTATGAGGCAGCATGGCAATCGGAGAAGTAGTTCTTGCCAGGTGTCACCAAACCTGAGCAGTAACATGTGATACAACCGTCAGGATGGTCCTTGGCAAGAAAGAAAGTGCCATCACGGCAGCTGGAACAATTCAGACCGTCGACATTTGATTTGCACTGACACTTGCCAGTGACAACATCACATTGTCCGGATGATCCATCAACTGTACCACGCTCATCACAGTTGCATTTTTGACAGTTGGGAAAACCATAATATCCATCCTCGCAGCGGTCACACTGTCGCCCAGTGATGTTCGGTCCACAAGAACACTGTCCCGTTTTCAAATCGCAGCTGGAGGTATTGTCAATGGTACCGGCGATGTTGCAGGCGCACTCATAGCATCCGGCAATGTGATGATAGCCGTAAGTGTCTGGCGCGCATGACATGCAGTCGTCAGCCGTGTTTGGCGGACACAGACATTCGCCGGTCTCTTCATTACAAATGGTGCTGCCAACGCAGTTACACTTTTGACACTCTGGCCAGCCATAGTAGCCGACGGCGCAGCGAGAGCAGTCTTGACCAATAACATTCTCCTTGCACTGGCATTGGCAACCGTATGGGGAGCATTCTTCACCGCTCGTCGTTCCAGCCATTGCGCATTGACATTGACGCACGTCCGTGTTTGACACAACCAATGATTTTGCTGATTCAATGCAGAATGTGGGTGATGTGGCGGGATCAATTAGAAAGCCACAGTTTGTGATGAATTTATCCGCTAAGTCAAGTGGTCCCAGTTTGAGCTGTTTGATTGACCAGTTCGGTTCGGGAATAGCCAGTATCTGCTGGACAAAGAAACCACGTGCGATGGGGACGGTGATTGAGATCTTTAACTTGCTCTGGCTGACTGAGAAAGCGTGAATGCCCTTGTTGTCGACCATGGCGCGGCATCCAATTGACATAACACAAAATTCGATTGGAATTGATCCATGATGCAAATCCGTGCCAAGGGCCTCAATCGTCACAGTCGCGTTAAATGCCAAGTGTTCGCGTTGATGGTATTGTACGACAAAAATGTAGTTATCGCCAATTGGTACATCCGTTTCAAAGACAAACGTCATCGCCTTCAAATGCGGCGCCACCAACATTGAGCCTGAAACAGTCCCATGTTCTGTTGCCAATGTATCGTTACGTGGGAGCGATAGGGAGACGCCTTGCGCTGGTCGCGCGGGATATGAAGCAACATGACACTTGTCGAAGGCGGGTCCGGAAGTGGTGATGCACTTTTCTTTTGGTTCGAGCATTTCGAGGTCAAACTCACTACGCGGAATCAAGTGCACCGATTTAATGAACAACTTGAGTTGATTGCGTGGTTGATCGTCTTGGAAGTTAAAGTAGGCCATTGCTTGGCTGAATGAGAACGACTTGATTGCACCAGAGCGATCTAAGCCAACTTGGCGACACGTGAAAAGATAATCGCACTCGAAAATGTTAAACACGGCTTCCTCGTGTTTCGAGAAGCCATCATTGGTGTACTGGACTCCCACTTTCATTTGCTGACGTCGTTCAACTGGATTGTGGTAATCAATTACCACAACATACTCATCAGCACGATTGATGAGCTGCTGCGCGTAAAGCTGATTGATTTCAAGATCCATTGGTGCTGAGGCGTCAATTTGGAGCATTTGGTCAAAAGGCTGGGTTCTGCCAGGCTTCATTTTCCACACCATCGCGGGGATGACGTCAAAACTGCCGAGCACAGGCAAGTGATGTGGTGAGTACTCTTCAAGGACAATGCCCCGATTTTCCAAGTCAACGTGATCATATTGCATGCACACAGCACCGGAAACAGGTTCGTAGGCACATGGCTTGGTCACGTCTTGTTTCAAGATCTTTGGTTCGTAGTACTGGTTTGGAAGTAAAGCCAAATAGTCAAGGTAGAAACCGCCCAATTCCCAGTCAATACCAAACGTATCGATAGACAGCTTGAATGTGTATTCGCCTTCGGTTAAAACAACATCGTTGATGAAATAGCGTGTTTCCGGCGACTCGGTCTGAGTGAAAACAATTTCGCTTTCCTGCTGCTTGCCTAAATTAGTGTCAGATACAGTAGTATCGCGTCGTGTACGTATGCCATTATCAGTGCGCAGTTCCTCATAAATTTCATCGAAGCTATCAACAATAAATATCTCAGAAAAGTCTGACGAATACGAATATTCAGAGTAATCCAAGCCAGAGGCCTCATAACTCGGCATTGTTCTACTTGTAGTAGTTGTAAGAGTAGTTGTCGTACTAGTTGTTGTACTAGTCGTTGTACTAGTTGTTGTACTAGTAGTGGTACTTGTGGTAGACGAAACGGTACTTGACTGGGTACTCGGTATAATAGTTAATTTCCCGCGTATTTGTTTGCTATTAGAATTATGATACTTGGCGAGTATCTTGAAACTGGCCACTTCACTGGGCTCGTCAATGCGTTGTTTGAATATGATTTCGGGCTAAAAGTGGACACTTACATTTGGTTGGTGGGATGCAGTTAGTTTCAGTTATTGTTAGCGTGCCACGAATGGTCTGGTGACTTGGGTTCATTATACGTGCAATGACCTTGTACATTGGTACGACTTGTTGTGACGAGCGTTCAATTGTGGCTGGCATTTTAATTGATGACTAGTAAAGGGTTAGAGCATGCGTTTTGTGTTAGTCCGTGCATTCAAATGCTTACCTGTATGTCGGAGAGCTCGGCATAACCGCGGAATGAGTAGTCGTAGAACTTGTACTTGTCAAATCCATAGCGCACCTTTTCCCCATTTTCAAGATATGAGTCCTCGGCCTCTAGTTGATACTGAAACAAGCTAGAGACGCAATAGCCCTCTTCAATTTGATCGCATTTTCGTCCTTCCACATGCTCCTTGCACTGACACTGGCCACTGTCTTTGTCGCAGGTTGAACCGAGTGCACCGCCAATTGTGCCACCCACATTACACTCGCAGCCGACACAGCCAAAGTAGTTTTGTTCAGATAAGCCATAGAAGCCATCTTCGCATTTGGAACAACGTTGAGAGCACACGCGCGTTTTACAAGTACATTGGCCGCTGTTGGAGGCACAATCCTTGATTTCGTTCAACAGGCCATCATTCCAACACGAGCACTCTTGACAACCTTTCGGGTTTGAAGCACTCAAGTCCCAGAAACGATAACGACATTGATCACAAAATTGCCCCTCAACATTCTGTTTGCAAGTACACTTTTCGCCAGCATCAAAGAAATTGCACACGGAGGGATCGTAGTTGTAAATGCCAGCCGGATTGCATGGACACTTTTGACAACCAGGAAAATTGAAGAAACCAATTCCACATTCATCGCATCGTCGACCAGATGTATTATCACGGCACTGGCATTCACCTGTTTGTTTATTACAATGGGTACCAGGCTTAGTTCCTTCATGATCGCACTCGCAAGGAAGGCAAAAGCCATCGTCATTCATGAAAAACCCATCAGAACACTGATCACAGGCAATACCGGTGTACTCAGGTTTGCACACACACTGGCCACCAGTGGCATCACAAGCCAAATACTCACCATTATCCATTTGAGTACCTGGCGACGAACACACGCAGTGATCGCACGAGGGAAATGAGTGGAAGCCAGTTGCACATTCGCGGCACTCTTCGCCAGTGAACCGCTCCGAGCAAAAACATTCAAGCATGCTGGAATTGGCATTGCAAATTAAATCGTCGGCGCCCGCTGCACTACACGAACACGCACCACATGTGGGATAGTTGAAGTAGCCCGTGTCGCATTCTTCACAAGTTGGACCAGTGAAGCCTATTTTGCATACGCAATCGCCGCTCTCATTGTCACATGGGGCCGATGCCAGTGAGCCAGGTTGTGTTGAACATTCACATGGAACGCAGTCGGGAAAGCCATGATACCCATCAGCGCACTGGCGACACAATGGCCCGGTGAAGTTTTCCTTGCACTCACAGGTGACCTCTTCATTGTCCTCGTACTTGAATGGCGAGCACTGTGCGTTCATTGTACCAAAATAATGACACTCGCACTCCGTGCACTCGGGAAAGCCGGTGTAGCCTTCGGCACATTCACGACACTCGTGACCAGTGTATTTTTCTTTGCATTTACAAGCGCCAGTATCATGATCACAACTCGTATCAGTAAAGCTGGATGGACAGTTGCACTTGGCACAGGCGTGTTCAGATTCCATTGGCTCGGATTGATCGCGATAATAGCCAGGTGCACAGCGTTCACAGTTATTGCCCTCGGTATTGTGTTTACATGGAGCGCAAACACCGCCACCGCGATACTCACCTGCCATGTTCAACGAGGTCTTGGCCAGAGCAACATTTTCATCGTAATAACAGCTATCTGCATGATTGTGACAGTTGCATTGAACGCACTCGTTGATTTGACCGCGCTCTGCATGTTGCCATTTATGTTGATTGTAAAGTGGAAGACATTCGCCACAAGAAATGCCCATTGTATTATGTTTACACTGACATGACAATTTCCAGTCGTTTGCTTCGTCCGAAAGACACTGATCTGCATGACCATTACAATCGCAGCGGCCGCCAATGGTGATGTCCTTGATCGAGTAAAAGTAGCGTCGTGTTACAGTCTCGTCGTTTTCCATGATGCCCATCAAGTGGCCCAAAAGTGTCTTTGCTTGCAACAATCGAATGCGAATGTGTGATGCCTGAGTCCATGCTTGTAATGAAGGCGATGACCAGAAGTTGGATGAACCGGGACGGCCCTTGATCAAGCTGACAATGACTTCACCATTCTCGAGTGGTAGCACATCAGAAAAGTCTTGTGTACAACGCACATCATCATCGCGATCAAGGCGCTCCTGGGCGCTTACAGCCATTTCGTTGAAGAACATGCACTCTTGGTAGTTGTTGACAAAGTACTGCCACGGTGTGTACGTGATACCATCCACTGATCGCTCCAAAACCCACTTGCCGGCGCGCGGCGAATTGGCAAATTTGATAATTACATAGGCGACGTGGAATTGCTAGACAAAAGAGAGTTTGATAAGTGATACTCAGAGTTTACGCTCCATCAATGACGATGAAGTTTGTTCGCGTCAATAAAAAAGGTTTGAATAGAAAACTAGCGAGCGGCTCTTTTCGGGAGCGGTGGCGGTGAGTCCAATAAATCAGACAAAAGAGAGACAATTGAGCCAGTTACCTGATGCATATCAATCGTAATGTTCACTTTGTTCAAATCGCGAGTGGCTGTATTCGACGAAAGTGGGGGTGATTGCCACCACCGTTCCGTGCCATCCTTGACAAATTCGATTGAGTGATTTTTCGCCGGATTATTGCTGTCGCACACATCACAGTATTGACCACCGGTGCCTTTGAAATCGCCATACAACTCAACATCGTGATCGTTCAGTAGCAACTCCTGGCCATAATCTGAGCCGGCTGATAGTTTACAGAAGAGCTCTGGTTTTTCCTCGCCACAGGTAGCAGTGGTTGTTATCGAACTAAGAACGGTAATAGTTTGTGTTGAATACCACTGAAGTTTACCTTTTCGCCGCCAAGTTAAAGTACTGTGGCGCGAGGACACCGCCATCGCGGACCTTTGCATGATGATCCTCGAGCGTCTGTCCGACTCCAGCAAACAGGAGTAGACCGGCAAAAAGCCGTAATATCATTATTCTCTGTGTTTTTGTTCGAGTAAGTCAAACTAACGGGTTCACTTCGTCTGACTGGCTCTATCGTGTTGATCTGCCTCACCCCGGATGGATAACAGGTTTTATACTCCACAAAAAGACGAGGACTTCGCGCCCAATCACCCATAGCGCCATCTAGCCACGCCATTGTCTATACACGCACACACACAGATGACTCCATGCTGAGAATCCATGTCAATTGGCCCATCGCTCTCGTCTGATATGCGTCGTCAATATGCAACTACGAAGAAGTCAATATCTGGTCGTAACAACGGCGGCAATTAACTGCTAAACCACACACACACACGAAAATACACGCATCACCCGCCACATACACACAGCTGATCGCGAATTGGCGAACACACAAATATGTACAACGATACGCATGACTTGAAAAGCGCGAAAACGAACTCTTCTCTGTGCCAAGTTTAGTGAAAACCTAGTGTTGTATGTTGTTGAACAATCTGTTTATGGGGGAAAGAGGGCCCAGACGTTGGCACTTGGCCAACACAAGGACCATTTTCGATGCTAACCACCGGCCGAAAAAAATGAAATGGGGTTAAATTCTATTTGAGTAGCAAATAAAGGAGACAATAAAAACGAAAACGTCGTCGGATTTGTTCTAACGGGGACTAAAAACAAATGCGCCACTTCTGAGGATGTTACCGACGCAGTGTGTGTTCATGTGATGCAGTGTGTGAACACTGAGAAATAAA
>SCLD01103978.1:0-31085 GCA_004367895.1 Oikopleura longicauda
TAATAATCCTAAATATAGTCCCTCCACAAACATGATATCCATTTTGTCGAATGGAAACATAAGATGGATAATCATCCGCTTCTGCCACATCTGTTCCACCAATAACTCGACCACGTTTTTTCCTCCCACTGTCTTTTTGATTTGCGAATAATGGCATTTGAACTTTTTGTTTATCATCCTTTGTACTAATGGTCTTCGACTGTGACGGGTTTCAAAAGTGAGCTGTCTTAGTGCCAAGGTACACTGCGAACCAGTTTATGAGTTCATGAAAACCAAACTTAGATTCTGATTTCGGGTCTGCAATATCAGAATAAAGATCCATCATGTGTTTAGCCTCTAAAACAAGACTATCCATCCGATGCTGTGTATGTTAGCTCAGACCGTACACACCGAAATATTACATATAGCCTATATGAATCATATAATATGATATAGGTCATTTAAAATGACTCATTTTGTCCCGGGCTAGTGGCTCTCGAACATTTCCTGGAAGTTTGATTTCGCATTGACTAGAATAAAAATACAGAATTTATTTAATTTCATTATATTCCTCTTTTCGCCAAATTTTCAATTCGAGTATTTTCACCCAAAATTTTTTATAAAAATTTACACATCTAGAGGCACTTTCTTTATGTAAATTATACCGTTCGACCTTTAACGCAACAAGACTTTGCCTCAAAGACTATAATTTGCGCTAACAGACAATTGTTGCGCTTAACCGCGTTCACCCCGGAAAATGGGAAATAAGTCATTTTAAGAGGATTTCATTATTCCTAGAGCGTTATTTCGGGTTACCTGATTTCATTTTGCTATCTGAATCTAACATTGAGCGCAAATTGTCACTGGAAATGTATTTTCCCGCTTCCAATAGGCTTTTGCTCTTACTGCTCGGAGAATCAACAACTGAGACTCAAATTCTCTTTTCGTTAAGTAGGGTCAAAACGCCGATATTTCGAGTAAGATTGAGTTGCGCTCAGGGTCGTTGCGCTAAAGGTCGAACCAGTGGATTGCACTTTGAAGACACAGAGTTTATGGTTTTGAATAACTGTCTAAGATGGGATCTTTTTCATGGCTTTTGACCAAAAGTTTCGAGACGGGGTCAAGGTTGGGGACATTTGAATGTATCTGATGAATAGTGTAAATCTCAAGATGAGGAAGACCAAGTGCCAAAAGAGAAATGGGCGTTTTGTTCATAGAGGGAATCAAGTTAGTTTGAAAAAGTTTAAAAATCATGATTAATAATTTACGAAAATCATTATAAATCATCAATTAAAATTAACGATTTTTAAACTATATAATGAATTGAAGTTTTTGGCTATGTATTTGTTCAAATAGGATTTATATTATTACATTATTTATATTTATATAACTTGTGATATATATTATTAAGTGGACGATTAATATATACTTGCACATGTAGCAGTGGGTTGGCGGCAGAAGAGCATTTGATTTCAACTAACTTTAGGCTCGATCCTGACTTCATAATAATTTACAGAGGCCAAAGTCCAAGGACTGAGTTCAACGGTAATTCCGAGATTGGCGGAAAATTTCGAATTTTCGGCAAATTTTTACATACCAGATTTCAGCTCATAAGCTGGTTCTAGAGCCGAGAAGGTTGAACAGGCGACGAGTGAGATTACACAATATCTAATCACAATCTTTGAAACTTACGTTTTAATCTTAATTTTTACGACAAGAAAGGTCGATCCGAGCAAAAGAGGTCTTTATGGATGTGGTGCATTGTTTGATCAAGTACGTAATGTTGTTGCTGGTAAACCAGAGAGAAGAGAAATGCTCACTGGTATTCATATTGTCAGACCAGGTGAAGATATAACGATTTTGATATTACAAAAAGTATAAAGGAATAAAATATCATATTCTGCTCAGAAAGAGGACGACTCTCCGAATATACAATATAGAGGGGGCCATTTCAGAGTGACATTTAATTTAGTTATACTTTTTAAAGGTGAATTCTGATAATCTTTAAAATATTTCAAGTAAACTGCATTTCTTGTTCAAAGTATGTTGGGTGGTACTATGAATATGCTGAAGAATCAAATCAGCAAGCAAAGGAAAGCTCGCTTGACTCATCGACGAATCAATTTGAACCCATTCTGAACCTGGTCATTCCGGAAGTGGTTATTATGAACACCGGGCAAGTCAAAATGAGCTCAAAAAAGGAAGGAAAATTTGTGCTCGAACTTGAAAAAGTACGAATAAAACGCGGAATCTCATGAATGTGAATATTTTTTCTAAACCGTTTTGTAACTGAAGAAAGATAATGTGTCACGGTTATATTTACACAGTGTCACCTCCCTTTAACGAAAATAGATTTATTTTGTAAAAATAAAAATGTGTAATAATGGTACAGAAATACAGTGAAAAGGCAGAAGTTCAAAGTTTTAGCACACTAATAACATTTGCTGACCAATCAGACGACTGTTTTGATATCGGCCAATCAGAAGATCGAACGTTATCACATGACAGCGCGAGAATTAAGGGGAAGGCCTTTTATCGTCGATGATGTCGCAGTTTGCAATAGCTTAAAAAACAGATGAAAATTCAAAAATTCGAAAATTTCATATTACCTGTAAGTTTTCTTTTAGAAAATTTCTTTTGTTTCGTTTTAGTTGAAAATTTTGATGATTAAGAGGAACTTTTAATAAACTTTGCGACCGTCGAGGCAGCGGATTGCCTCCAACAAGTTCGTAACTCCACTAAATATCATTTAGTAATCTTTTTATAATGATTTAAATTGCTAAGAGTCCTACCGTTTGTTGTGGTGTATTGATCATGAAACGTGCTTTGCATTTCTTTCCATATATTTCAGGGCTGTAGGTGATTGTAAACTTGGTACCGCCCTCATCGGCAGGCAAAAGTTCGCCCTCGCTTGGCTCCAACTATAATTTCATATTATCCATGAGTCATGAACCATGACGTCATTGATATGGCGTCATACAGTTATGTACTTACGGTGAACTCTGGTGATGAGCCAGTTACTAATCCTGCAGTGAATGGGATCGACTTTTGATCAGATGAATAGAGATCAAATGTTACTACACTAGTCTGTCCTATTTCGCAGCCCGGTAAACGAATCACATCATCTGGTTTAGGTTCGAGAACATCTAGTTTGATTGGAAATTTCCATTCGGCACCCTCAAATGGTCTGACCCTTAGATGACCTAAGATTTTGCGTTTTACATTAAATGACTTTCGGGGTCAAACCGCGACCTGGACGTTTGTGACCGATACGACAATTGTTTCTTGTATGTTGCCAACAGTTGGATAGAAAATGAAATTGAAAGTTAGGGTCACGTGACCAGTTCCAGGGTCATGTGATTTTCTCAGCAGATCAATTGATAATGAATCGGCAAAAAATGAATCATCCGAATATTTTATACTTTCTTGTGGTCATATATCGTATGATTTATGATTTATACAGTTAAATTATACTCCGAGTATGCAAGACCAACCCTATATGAATATTCAGGTTTGTTCCCCTCATCCAATGATCTAGAATGGGAACGGTCCGCAGGTGTTACTGTTCGTAGATGAGCTGTAGGATGCACATTTGGGGTCGCTCCACTCAAAACGAGTTCCAGTCTCTGTTCGATTCTTTTTCGCGCTTCACAGGTTATTTTTGGACACTTTGCAATCGGCATTTTCGATTCCACTTGAGCGACTATCGGGAAAATGAATCTGATTCCAACAATTTTGCCTTCATAATCTCGGACAAAAGTGTCAAAAGGAGTTGAAAATGATTTCTTTGAAGAGACTGACTGTCGATTGTCTATTCGCCAAGGAGTTTCGTCACTTTTTGTAAGTTCGACGACAATATAAGCATCCCTTCTTGTGAACTCTTCAGGGGCAAAGCTTTCAAATAGTTTTTAATAATGATACCCAGATATTTCGTCAAACTAGGAGTTAACCCCCATCGGTAAACCGTCCATTTAGTGGCCGATTTTGAAAATTTGTTTTTGATGATAACGCTCACGCCAATCAACGAAAGAAAAATATTTCCAAATCAAGTTCAAGATTCGAACCTCTACTTTAAGTTTCTATTATCAAATCGGTCATATTAATGATATGAGAGAAATCGGCGAAAAACTAAAATTTCAAAAACCTACACGTTACCTATGGGAGTTAACAGTCACGATACGAGCTGGGAAAAGTGCGTGGAAATTGTAAAAACATTACATGTAAAATTTTTCCCTTTTGGTTCTGGAGAACCAGCTCGAATCGTGAGTGTTAAATCTCATCTTTAGGGGGTCTTCATCTAAAAAGTATAACTGAATAAAATGTGATTATCTGAAATGGTGCCCTCTTTATTGTATATTCAGATAGTCGTTCTCTTCTTTCTCCTTTTTGTGAGCAGTATATGATATTTTATTCCGTTATACTTTTTGGATATCGATGTTGATCATTTTAAAAACAAATTCCTTATTGGAATGTCAACAACTTCATTTGGTGAAAGTGCAATACGTTCGTGACGTTTAAGAAGCAGTTGAAGTGTCTTATTCGGAGTAACCGATCTCAAAATCTCACTACCAGATCTTGCATTTGTTTCATTCTCAATATCGATCAGTTCGATCGAAATATGAGCGATTTCCTCGGCGGGATTTCTAAAGGGCAACATCACCGTCACTGGCTTATCCAATGTTGTGGCAATTCGTGTTGTGTCGAACGCACTTGGTGGCACTCCTGAGCCAGTAAGTTTGACAGACCAGACTCCAATGTCAGGAGATTTGAATGAGACAAGACATTTGTGATCATCTGAGAGTGTTGTCGGAATGAAAATAAATTTGATTTTTCGAGTATCATTCGATTTAATTTTAAAACATTTCGATTCATTCGGATCAAGAACAAAATTCCGACTAGACAAATCGATGTCGACAGTGGTTCTAACATCTGATCGGTTGGTAAATGGGATTTCGAATTCGGCCCAACCACCAAACTCGGCTTCAATAGGACCAAACGTTTCTTCAGCAGGATTTTCTGGCATATAGTTTATTTGATACCAGAATTCTCCGGTTACACCTGACTCGAAGTATATTTCACCAGCCAATGAGCATTTGGCATTCTGTCCGACATAAGTGAATTCGTAGATGGCTGTTTCTTGTGGTGGAACTTCAATATACTCGGGTCCGTTAAGACCTGACCCAATCATGTTGACTTTGAATTGAATCGGATCGAATGTTGGATTGTGAAGTTCAAGAGGGTGTCTTTTAATGGTTTTTTAAATCTCATTGGCCAACCAATGTGATTAACGCACTAGATTTGAAAACCAACCTAACTATTTCTCCAACAGCAGTATGGACCGTCACTGTTGACGCCGGATCTGACTTAATTGCATTTAGTTCAATTTTATAAATTATTTTTATTTCTGGTCCATCTGAAACTTCAATCAGTTCTGGTGGTCTACGTGCTCCAAAAGACTCGTCGTCGGAATCGTATTCTGGATTATTGATTTTGAGCATTTCATAACCAGTAAATACCAGGTGACCTTCATACTTTTTTATCTCCCTTGGCATGACATGAAATTGATACACCCCGCCTACACGTGGCTAGAAATGGTTTTCATATTGGTATTGTAAGACGGGCGTCTAGAATTAATCAGCCGAAGAAAACAGATATTAAAACCAGCCTCAGTATAAACCTCTTTGGCGCCATCAAAAATGTCAACGAGTTCGGAAGTGACATTGAATCGAACTCTCCTGTGCTCAGAAAGACTAGGCAATTCAATTTCGACGTTTTGGCGCTTGAAGCATTTTAATTGGTCGAACCGGAGAATTTTCATTGGCTCTGGTTCGGAACCAATCCCAATTAAAGAGAACTCGTCAATAACGCCATCGGTTAAATTAGTTATTTTAAGATTGCTCTGATATGTCTTCTGGTGAATAGGTTGAAATTCCAGAGCATAATAGAACGTTTCTCCAGGTTGAACACGGAATATTGATGGGCCCGAGAATGACGAATCACTTCAAAGGTTTTTGGTCAATCATAAGCCCAGTTAAATGAATATCAACCAAAAACAATCCTGATTTCAGCCTTCATATTCCAAACAAATGGTGTCTGGTTGATATATGGTATTTCTTGTTTGATAAAGTCACGAACTGGTGATCGAAATTCCAGAGTTTTGGAATTTTTCGATGGTGAAACAATTGCCTCCAAGCTTCAAAAAGACGTAAATATTTCGAACTGATGACTCTGTCCAAATCATCCGACAAAAATACTAAGAACAGAGCCACCACAAACCCCACTCTATAAAAAACATAACGAACCTTATCGTACGCTGATCATACATGGAATGACCAAATCCTCTTAATGTCAGGGTGGTTTTGTAGCGACCCACTTCACAATCACTTGCTAGCTCAACATCGAATTTACTTTCAGTACTGTCGAATTCTTTAATATTTTCCCTTATTTTGAAAAACTTTGGTTTAGTTTTTAGTCAAGTTCTTGAAATAAAACATTCATTATAATAGATTATACTATATAAATAGTATAACTGAATAAAATATCATAATACTCTGAAATGGCGCCCTCTATATTGTTTATTCTGATAGTCGTTCTCCTCTTTCTCCTCTTTGTGAGCAGAATATGATATTTTATTCTTTTATACTTTGTATACCAAATTCAAAAGTCAGGGTTTCTGCCTATTGGATTCAAGGCTTAAATCAGAATTTGGCCAAAACTTTCCTCTGATGAATTTTCAATTTTGAACTTGCGTTCCCCATTTAAATATGGAACCGGTAGGTATTTGTCCAAAAGAGTTTCATTCTTCAAGGTTCCAGTCTTTTCTCTTCTCTCATATTCCGCTAATTTTAGGTTTACATTTTCACAAGGCGACATTTGAAACATTTTAAACGTATCGGTATATAACACCCCTAACTAAAATTAATATCATAACCCGTTAAGGGTCTTAATATACCAGTTTATACCTATATTTTGGGCTTTTTTTGCCAACAACGAAAAGACTTTATCATTGCATGATAAAAAAGTAAACCATGCCTTGAGACATTTGAAATTTCGCAAGTTTTTGAACAGCTTGAACCAACTTTTGGTTCCTAAGATCAATTTTAATTCTTATCTTATTTTTCTCGCCGATATGACATTTCCAAAAAAGGACTTCTTCCTCATCGAGGTTGTTCGCTGTTCGTGTATCAAGTGTTCCACTGGCATTTATTTGCGAAACAAAATCGCCGATTTGTTCGTTGCTGATAATAACAAAACATTGTTTCTGACAGTTGAGCAGTGGAACGTATTCTATTGGAATTTCAACCGATTCTCCAGCTTTTGCATAAACTGATTTTGTTTGTGCAAGGAATTCGTCTATCGTTGCCAGCGAAGGGGTTTTTTGTTCTTTTGGCGCCTTTGATAATCGTATATTTTGCAATGGTGAAGGCAATGTTGGTTGATTGTTTTCAATAGCCTCGACTTATGAAGTATTTAATATCCTGCTGTGCGAAAATGGGACATGGCGAATGATAACTAACCTAATTTAACTTGAAACATTCCAGGTTTGGATGAAGTGTTTTGAAAACTTATCGGAATCGTGACATGCTGATATATTGAATGAGCAAGATTCTGAACATTTTGAGGTTTCAGTGAAGTCACTTTACCATTAAGTCTAAACGAAAGTGTCTGTCCAGTGCTTCCACCATTTGCAGGCGATATAATCATTGTGCCCTCTTCGCTCGCCAAAAATCTCGGATGAAATGATACTTTGATTTTGGTCGAAGATTTTGCAGGGACATTTATGGTCTTCGATTTCGACGAAAATACTTTGTTAGTATTTATGAATTTTACTTTATATGAAATTGTTTTCTTCGACTTATTTTTTAGCAAGATATCTTTTTCAGAGATTTCTCCAAGGCATGATTCGAATTCAACGTTCTGATTTGTTGGTTTATATCGAGGTAGAATTTCATGCAAGTGATTCACCAATAGAATCATTGTGATAGGGTTTGGATCGGTTATATCTGTCGATTCAATATCGAAAAGTATTTGTAATTCCTTTTAGAGTTCGTCGTTTTGTTCTGTTTGGCGCTACAGAGCAAATTATTACCATTTGAATGACGAACCGGGCCTTGAGTGCTTCGAGAACAAGTAAGCTATTATTCAAGCATTGTTCAGCTGTTGATGGATCAGTATACATTTCCGAAAAATATTTTTCACCAAGGAAAGGCGCAAAATGAGCCATAAGTGTCGCCAAAACTAAACCATCCATAAGATCAAAATCAAAGTTTACAATCCAGCGGGTAGATGGCGCTTTCTCAATCCAAACATTTTGTCGCTCTAACTCATATAATTCATTCATCCATTTCAATAGAACTGATTCTGATTCGCTATAGATATTTGATGGCGCAACAGAGTAGTTTTCGTTTTTCGCTTTAGGCAACACAAGGCATTTGTATGTCTGGAGAAGAAAATCAGTCCAGGATTGTTCTATGGTGGTTAACAAACGGATCGCTATAGTAAGATAGCAAAAACGGACTCCATATGATACGGTACACAGTGTACGGCGTACACTCCATACTCGCGATATAAAACATTGGTATCGATAACCTTCCTGATACGATTTCATAGGTATCACGTGATATGTTCATGAGTTTTTTGTCCCCAATTTCTTTGACATACACTTCAAAATCTTGAAAATCCATTAGAAATACTGGTTTAACCGCACTTCGAAGATTTCAAGATAGGAGGGGTTCTACATGATGCTTTTAGCTCTTTTCAAATTAATTAAAAATTTAACTTCAAATACAGGTCAATCCTAATCTCTGAACGTAACCAACGTTTTACCAAGGACAGAATTATAAAAACTATTCTGTTCCAAAATATGGGCTATGAATCCATACAAAAAAATAATCCGAGAGGAGTGCACTTGAATCCAATTTCATAAGTCAGCATCAATTTTAAAATCTCTCAGTACTTGCAGTTTTCTAGAAATCTCCCTGAATTTAGCCCCTTGTGCAACCAAGAATTTCACCAAAATGTCATTTATCCAAAACAGCTGCAAAGCGCGCTTCACTTGATCTGATGGTAATGGCTGGTTCACTTAAAATATGATAAATTTATCATGGATCGAGCAAGGTCACACGGTCATTTTGACGTTTTAAGAATTAGATAAACTTTATACACCGATGCATACAAAAATTAATCATTTATATAATGCTACGAGATATGAATACTGCCAAAACCATATTGAGCGGTTCCGACAGCCTTTCTGACATATCTACTTGTCATTTTTTCGACTATAAAAACAAAAATCAAGAATGAAAATTCAGAACAAAGACTATAATGAAATATTTCAGATTGCTAAGAAGGGATTTCATATTTATTATGATAAGTTAGTTTTCTCTCGTGGGCCAGCACGGAGTACGAGGAGAACGGAGTACGAAGGGTACGAAATTCCATATGAGCTGCTCATAATGAGCATCCCTGGTTCCGGACCCAACATGAATTTGGATTAAAAAACTTCAATACAATACGTTGAAATCCTATTATAAAGCATGTTGCTAATTTCAGGCATTTTTTTGATATAAAAATTAGATATTTTCGACTCGAAATTTTTTGGTTCTCAGACGTTCTAAAATTATTTTGACTAAAAATTAAAGATTTAGTTCAAGGTTCGATGCAAAATTGGTATGATGAAAACGTTCTAAAGTAAGTGCAAAACAATACTTCGATAGACAATGTTTGAGCGCACCATAAGCAAAGACCCAAGGTCAAGTAAAGATCCCAAGGTCAAGTTGACGATTTAGATCTCAACACAGGCTTATTTTCTGTCGAACATGTCGCGATTATCTTACGTTTGGCGAACAACGGAAATTTCAAACGCAATGTACCCCAGGAATGCTATCAAATTGTTGCCTATTTCTGATTGGCTGATAAATTATTGCGTTTAATTTGAAATCATTTCTAAGTGCCAAACTTCAAAATTGAAGACTGTCCGGCTTGAAAATATCAATAAATTATAATTTATAAAATACCTGGCATTGAACTTATTGGTCGACCAATCAAATGGCTCATCATATCATAAATTGTTGGTAGCTCTCTTCTGACACCTGGAATGAGTCTTGATGACCCTTTTTGCAAACCGGATCTTTTATCAGACAATTTTCGAACTGTTTCTGGTATTTGTATGGGCAATGGTCCACCAGAAAATCCGTAGGTAGAAAACCAGCGTTGAATCGATCTTCGTATTCCATTGAAATAGAACATGTCCAAATTCTTTTTTAAGTTTGACAAACTCGTGCTCCCATTGGTCGATGATTGGCTTATAATGGGTTTCAAAATGAAAATATCCTTCTCTAATTGGATCTCTTAGATCTTCAATTAAATTTTTCTCATCAAGTCAGTATCATTTTAAAGCCCTACCTTAAATGACTCATATCTGTCTTTCCTGACTGTTTACTAGATGAAAGATTTGTAGAAATCGTCGGTGTTTTTATAAATCGTTCGGTGCTTTGTGATTGGTCATTAGTAAATGGCGTAATAGATGGTGATGAAACAATTGAGCTTGTTTCAGATTGACTGTCCATAGGTATGAATCGGATTTTATCATCCAACCAGACGGTTTGGTGTGTTCGTGCTGATTGAACGATATATGCGTAGGTGGAGAACAATGAATTATCAGCGGATACGTGAATGTCAATGAAAAACTCATTGGCAGATCCCTTTTCCTTGACAAAAACTCTTTTTTTCGCCATTATCGGAGAGTCAGACTTGTATTTAACCTCAACTTCGATACAGTCCCCTGATTGGTCAGAATCATTCAAGAATTCAAATTCTAGGATTTCACCATCTTCCAGTTTAGGAGCTTCTAACTGAAGTGGTGACTGAAATTCTTTTTGAGGTTTTTGGAAAACTGATAAGTTTTTGACAAGCCAACGGAAAATGAGGCAACTAATTTAAAGCCTCTAAGCCTAAATTGGTTGTTTGAATAATAAAGTATCCTTTGACAAAAGTGTCAAGTGGGACTGTTTCTAGATAAAGTTCGTCTGGATGGAATTCGATATTCGGCTTAAGATAGTTTTTTATCATGTTTCCCTATTGCAAAGTGAAAGTATCTTGTATAACTAGATAAAATATCATAATTCTCTGAATGGCGCCCTGGCCATTTTGTATATTCGGAGGGTCGTTCTCCTCTGTGTGAGCAAAATATAATATTTTATTTAGGTAAATATGTTAGCTCGGAAGCAGACTCTATCTGATTTAAAACAATTTCCTGGTCATTGATAAGATTGACTTTTATTTCATAACTACACGCTCCATTTTCAACAAAGGTTATCGTATGTGTACCAAATTCGAAAACGTCATATCTCGATCTAATTTCCATTCTTTTTTCTTCGCCAACATTGAGACAGAAGCTGTATTCTGATAGGTCGAACGTAGAGTTTGCTTGAAATATGAAATCTGATTTGACACCAGACAGATTTTTCAAAAAGAATATCGCTTTTGCTTGAGATTGTGACAAGGTTATTTCATTGTCCCATTCTGCATTCACTCGTTGTCCACCTTCGACTTTCAAATGAACTGTTGGTTGAGCAGTCTCGGCTACCACAAGTCTCGCTGGAGTGACACGGTCCCAGGTTTCCCTAGCACTTAGACTAGCTTTCAAATCAACATTTCCCATCAAAATCATTTTATGGTACAATTTGGAAATTTACCAATTTTTTTACTATTTATCCAGTAAATACCCTCGAATACTATGTATTTGAGACTTGGTTCTTTATTTGAAAACGAGCCTTGAAGAAGATTCTGGTCGCAAGTCTGTTCGTATACCGTTCATAAGAATAGGAAGATAAAATTCATGTGAACCAATAAGCTTTGGCGAAAATTCTAAATTGAATTCAAGGGACGACTTCGCTTTAATCATGAACTTTTTATCGACTTTCGGTGGTATCATTAATATTTTTTCATTGCAAATCATTCTGTAACACACTCTTCGGGACTAAAGTAAAAGATTCCGGTCCTGACACATCTCTAGAATGAGATAATAGCTTAATATTGAACTCGGATTTCAAGTCAAAAGAACAAAGAACATCAGAGTCTTGTTCGTTTTTCAAACTGAATATTTTTGAAACTGTTGAATTCAGTGGAACTGCATGAAAATAAAACTCTTCAACGTCTATTAATAAACTAGGGGACTTTTTTGGTTATCACAGCGGGCTTACAACTAACTTCGGCTTTATGAATTAAATAACCAGTTCCTGAACACTGCCACCAATTCGAATAGAACATGATTTACCATTTCGGATTTTTGCTGTGATAGGAAAGTCGAATTTGCCACTTTGTTGGGGTGTGAATTTAAAATCAATTCTTCGTATTTCGCCAATTTGAAGAACGCCTTCATTTGGATCCAATTCAATTCCGTCAACATCTCCCGGAATTTGTAAATCATAGATTGCTGGATATTGAGATATGTTTTTCAAAAATATTTCACCTTTCTAAAATGAGGATTCAAAATGAATGAAAATTTTCTGACGATAGCCAGGGGCAACCACAGCTGCGGACCTCGTGGTACCGGCAGTAGAAAAGACTGTGAGCATAAATTTTGAAACCTTCCTGCGTCAAATTCAATGCTATTTTTTCAAAATTTATCCGTCTATCATGAAATTGAGCTTCTGGTTGGCCAAGATCAACATCGCATGTCAGTGTACGACATTCAGATTGATCAGCAACTTCCAATTCAAATTCAGCATGTTTATTGGCTGAATATGAAGGATGGAAGGAAAGCTCACATATTAGTTTTGATTTGGGTTCAATTGATCCAGAAGCTTGTATCAGTTTCTTAACAGTCACATTACGAGCTGGTTCTACACAACTAATGACCCCTTATTTGCATGTATCGGGTTCTTAACTATGTCATGCCCGAAACATCTTTCAATGGACTCCACCTAAAATTTTATTCCGTCTTTCCTCTTTTGGTGATATCAGATCAAACCGAAAGTTTGGTAGAAGGTTTAATGATATGACTCATATCGTATGAGGAATGACCTGAATATATCAGATTGACTCGATCACGTGTCAATCCCACAAAATTAAACTCATGGGCCATGAGTCATGGGTTGTAGAGAACAATCTCGTAATGTATGGGGGAGGGGTAAACTCATTGACCATGTGTGAGTTTTTTGTTGGTTTTAAAACTGGTTCCTGGACGCATAGAAAATGAAATTCCCTTCTCGTCTATTATCGGATTCCAATTAAAATCCACAAATGCATTCAATTCATTGGTCAGTGAAATATTGGTAATGGCTTTCAAGCTGGAATTAGGACGGGAATCATATTTCAGTGTCACGTGATCTTTTTCTAATTTTATATGTGGCTTGATAACATCGGCAGTAATTAATAACTTAGATTCATAACATTTGTTTAGGCGATATTTGACTTATCTTATGTTTTTTTCAGAAATAATACATATAATACATTTAATCGATTTGAAATAAGTTATTCTGTCCTATTGTTGTTTTTATATACACCGGTGGTACTGTTGCAAAAAGGGGGAATTGCCCGGAAAAAATGGGATATTTTGCGAAAATGCTAGATTTTAACAAAAAATTATTCACCCTGAACATAATTTTGGGATATTTTGCTTTTATATTGCAGACTCTAATGTGTGCCAACCCCGGCGTAACACTCTTATGTGTCAAGTTGACACTGTCAACCCTGGACTAAATTGAGCAGTCTGACGTGGTAAACCCTTATATACAACTGACACAACTTCCATGGTGACGATTTTTAGGTGTATTATAATATCTATTTTTAACACGTTCCTGAAGACCTGAATTGTCCAAGTTTTTCGCTTTCAAAGACAATTGGTAAATCGACAGACGACCGTGCTGGAACTATTATTGAGTTTGGAAACGTCTGAAAACGTGTTGAATGCTCTGTCAGAAGTGTATCTCTTTTGAATTGTAACTTACAATTTGTAAGCCTACAAAATTTCATCTAACCTGGTTGAGCTCTTGCTGTGAGATAAGATAAGTTGTTGACGATAGTAAGCTTTTGTTTCGCTATTGATTTGACTGCAACCTTATATGGGGTCGAAAATAATAAAACTATAAATATGATATCTATAATATTTCTAAAAGGACTCCCTGACCTGTTTAAAATCCACATCAGCAGGAGTTATTATTACTTGATGAATTTCACTTTGAAAAGTTTCCAGTATATTGATCGGAAATTAAGATGGGTATCTAATTGTTCAAGCGTGACATCAAGTCAGCATCAATTTGAAAACCAATATTAGATGTATGTGCTTATAAAACTTAACTTGGTTTAAGATTGGTCCATTTATCATTTTCTTTTTTAATATAATTTTGATAGTCAGTTCGTTTTTGAATATTTTCTTCTTGGGCCGTTGTTAATCTACTCTGAAGGAGCACTTCTACTTTCTTCATATTTGTCTTTTTTCTATCCGTTTTTGAAGGTTTTTTCAAAGTCAATTCTTCATGAAACTCTTCAATTCCAATCTCATCCTCCTTCACATTTTGTTTTTTCTTCTTAATACCAATCGTTTTCATTTGCTGATATGGTTTTACACACTTTACGAGTCGTAAAATACCTCCAGAAAGGCGTGATGTGTAAACTATCCTGATTATGGATTTCTCTTCGATTTAGTTCATCAGCTCTTTCTGAAGGACTATAAGTGAAATCCTTATTGAATTCGTTCAAATTGGTCACATACGGAACTTCTGATTTTCGAGCCGGAGTTTTTTGTAAAATAACCCCATTTCCGGTTAAGTCTACCACACGTCGGGCGAATTTGAGAGGGCTATGAGAATACGTTAACTTCCACTTTTGACTTTTGTGTTTCATCAACAAATACATGTAAGCATTTCAATTTAGGTAAGGCTTCAAAACATTACGATTGGTGAATAAACGTTCCTAAGTTGACCACCTTGCCTTGGGGCAAAAATTAGGTTAACAAGTTCTTGGCACCCAGCGGGTATCGAAATTGATTTTGGATGCGTCGAAAAATTTGACATTTGGTCGAAACTGATTTTAATTGGTAAAAAGCCAGATAAATTCGACACAATTACCCGACGAACTTCTGATGAATTCACCATAACGTCACTAAAATCAATCAATTTGTCAACTTTAAACGGGTTTCATTGACATGTCATCCAATATGAATTTGTTCTCTGTCAATCGAAAACCTGCCTTTCTTGCCATCGCATTTCAGATCGACATTCAAAGGATGAACATTAGATTTTAATCCAATTTCTTTTCTCTTTAAAGTATTTTCGCCATTTTCATAACTTCCGGTGCTTGACACAATTCCGAACTTTTAATTGGTTCCCCAATCAGATACATGACCAGTAGAAACATGGCACTGACCATATCAGCCAATCAGTGATTGTCTTAGGAATTATAATTTGGTAACCAACCTGAGCAAAAGTAACAATTTCTTCGATTTTACGAATTGTTTTTTTTGGGTTGAAAATTATTTTTATTTCTTTTCTCTCTTTTGGTTGAAGAGTGCCCTCTGATGGTTCAATTTTAACCAGATCAGAAACTTTTGTGAATGAACCGAGTTCAGAACCAACTGTGCCATTTAAATGAATAGAAACCCATCTGCTTGGCTGTGGAGATTTGTTCACGAGAAATATAGTTTTGGAACGCTTCGTCATATTGTATAAATCACCATAATCAAGGGTTTCGACCATATTTCCATTTTGATCACTTTTTATGGTTGTGCTATCTTTAGATTTGGACTTTCTCCAGAGCCTGGGCTATAGGATTGATGGCCTTGACGGTCAAGGCTTGACTCGTAAAACCAAACCTGATGACGATTTCTTCCTCCATGATTTTTGCCTTGCTCCAAATCGAATAAATTATTTCCTGATCTTTTTTCGAGTTGGTCACGTGAATATCAAATTTTTCTTCAATAATGTCGCAACCATCGGTTAAAATTTCAGCCGTCAAGTTAAATTTGGCTCCTGGTTTTATTTTACCAAAAGACCAATCAAAAGTAGTTTTTGTGGGTTCATCACCAGTGGCGCTGCGTAGTCGAAAATGAGTCATAACATTGCCAGTATTGACCAATGAAATTTGTTTCTTCATAACTTGTGCTGCTGAAATTACTTCTCCGAAATTTAAGTCACCCCTCTTATCGGATACAAATTAATGACGACTCGGTACGTAACGTACGGTTCATAGGATAAAACGTATCCAGTCCTTATTTCAATCTTAGGTTCGACTGGTCGAGCCATAACAGGTACTTCGTATAATCTTTCGTCCACTTTGAATTTCAAATTTTCGACAGATGGTGAGTTAATAGCACCAAGCTTTAACCGCACGGTGACGCTCTTACAAAGACCACTTGCCAGAGCTGTTGAGTCATGATTACGGATAGTGTCCTCGTCGGTGAGCAAATCAAATGTTTTATATGCATGCTTTCATAGAGATTTATTGGTCCTTGGTTTTTACAAGTTGCGTGATGTAGGGGGTTGAAAATCGGCCCGATTCGGGTGTCCCACCATAATGTGTGAATCCCATAAATATCACTGATTGTCTAAAATGATACGGAGAAATCCTTCCCTGAAAATTCAACTTAATTCCATGAGATCGAATATTTTGTATTTTCACTGAGCATTCGAATAAACGTTCTTCATGTTTATCACTAGATATTTCTCCAAAATCAATCTTTGGTGGTGTAACAATAACCCAATCTTCCCGATTCCCATTCCGATTCATTCTGAATAAAGGGTAAAAAAATCGTCATTTTATATGGACAAAAACTTTAGTCACAATAATAATAAACTGTTTGCGAATCGAGAACAAATAACGGTACTTTAATTTAAATTTGAAATTCGGAAGTTTCAGATGCTAACAAAAGTTTGGCCGGAAAATTTTAGCTGGGGTGACGGGGGTCATTTGTGGCTTCAGAGTCTCTGAATCCGAGCAACTGAAGTGAATCGCATTTTACCGGTCTTTGGCACTGAACTGCCACACGGAAGGGTCACTTTTAAGAGTACTATTGCCTCAGTGACTGGGACTCTGTCTGGAAGCATACACAAATTCAAACCTGCAGTAAAAACCTAGAGTGGTATTTTTTCACGCGGCGGTACTCAATTATTGAGCGACAAGATTTCACTATACAGTATAGACTATACAGTGTAGTCTTTATTTTATGTAACTCAAAAGAATCGCAATCACTTTGAGAAAATCAATTTGGCATTTTTGACTTCCGATCATAACCGGGAGTACCGATTTTCACTTCTGGTCGCTAAAAATAAGCCATTCCCTGTACTGGTTACTTTCTCGGTTATTAAACTTATTATCAAAAATTCAGAGTTATTGGAAACCTGGCAACTACACTATTGAGTTAGACAAAAGTATTAAATTACTCATTAAGACTCAAGTTTAAACTAATATTAGTAATATCTTAAAATTAATTTTCTTTCTCAACAAATTATTTCTTGAATCTTTTAAATCTACAGTACTTGTTAAAATTAATTCCTTAAAATCATCAAACATTTAATTTTTGGAAAAAACGTTTTGTACAGGATCGTCCGACTTATTTTAAACCTATCAGTGAGGCTATCACGTCTATGATATTAGTGTGGGAAGATTTCGAAAGGGAATCCCTATTAGAAGTAATATTATTCAAAAGATCTGAAAGAGTACGAAAATATCAGAAATAAAATTACAATTTGATACCAATTTACGACAATATCAGAAAACCGGAGAGACTGATTCCGATAACCTTTTCGGTTTTGAAAATTTTGAGTTTTCCCAAACATTTTCTTAAACGTTTAGGTACAAAATTACCGTCTTATTGCCCACCCCCGGATCAACACCACTTGACAGATCATGTTTTTAGCTGTCACTTTTTTAGCGTTCACTTCTCAAACGAAATTTTAATATTACTATATTAAAATACAATAAATACATTTTTTTTATTTTTCTCTTCAACAAAATCCTTTCAATATTATTTTGATGGTGATGATATAAAAGTGTAGTTTCCTGTTTGAGTTTCTGATTTTTGGGCAAGTTTCTATGGTAACGCTACTATCTTAAACTTACCAATCTTGATTTTTTTCAATCAATGAGAGTTGCTCCAAAGCCATCCGAATCAATTCTTGATGCCATTTTCAACCCCTATCCGTGAATTTCTTCTACGTCACCAGTTTGTGAATGAGTGTTGCAATATCAAAACATCCTGATCAAAAGTAAATTTCGGAATGAAATCCGTTTTATGTGTTAATAATGATGTAAATTATGATGGATCTATCTATGGAGGTTTAGTCATGTTTTCAATGAAACTGATTTAGAAGCCATTAAAACCAAGTTGAATATGTCAAAATAAAGAGAATAATGAATTTGAAAGCAGTTTTACTCCTTTATGCACAGTTGCACGTTATAAAATGTGCTCGAAGTGCACTCGAACAGCTAAACACAGTAGTCGTGTATACTAAAGAATGGATGACTTTTCATTTGAATGCAACATGGGATCAAGGAGGTCTTGATCTTACAAGGTTTCAACCAGCTCGATTAGGGAGAATTCTCGCAAAGACTGGGCTTCTAATTTATTCTATATGAACAGTAACGATTCAAGCAGGTTGTTTGCAACCAAGGTCCGAAATCATGACTTTTTTCGTGAACTATTCGAACGATTTCCGCGGAAATAACTTTTGTGAGCGATTTTGATAATGCACGACAGCCAATCTGGTCGTGCACGCTCGCACCTCACAATTTTTCACGTGATTATGAACCCTGGTTTTCACAATTTCCACGCACTTCTATTCGCTTGTCGACATGTATCAGTAAACCCATCTAAGGTCGACAAGCTCAAAGAAACCTTCGCTATAGAATCGGTTAGTTGTTCATTGAATGGAGAAACTCGAGGCAAAGGAATCCGTGGACGAACAAAACGATCACACTTAAATTTAGGAAGGGCTACACGAAACCTTTTATTTGGAACCTCAACAGTTTAAGATGCAGTTTATGTTTGAAATTCAAACTTTGAATTTCGAAACTTCTTTCAATCCGGCGTCAGAATGATCAATTTTGTAAGTTGAATTGGTAAAGCCCTCTCAGTACCAACAAATCATACTTTGATTTTCGAAAACTATGAAGAGGATCTGGAGTCCAATCCGTTAGCATCCTTGATATTATCCCGAAACTTTGAAAAATCGTATCTTCAAATTAATGCAGGATGGAAGGGATGGTTGGACAAACACATGTCAAGCTGTAAGAGAAAAGAAAAATTTAAAGAAAGAGTCGATCTCGTTGTTCTCAGTACTAAAGGAAATTTATTTCAACAATATAAAATTTTACTAACCTATTTACAAACCAATCTTTATTCGTAAAAATTTTGGAAAAAATAAATCGTTTCAGACAAACGTGAAAGACTTATAAGAAGATTTGACAATTGGTCTCCAACGCAGAAGAATACATTTAATTACACGGGGATAAATTATCCAGTAGAACAAGAATGTTCGATCAAGAATGGATCGATTGATAATTTTTGGCTTATTGATGGTACTGATAGTTATAAGCGTGAGTTAAAGAACAGTTTCCTCGGCTAGACGAGCAATATATAATTTAGTTCATCAAGGTACTGCACAAAAATCTTTCAAAAAGTATGTTGATTATTTGGTTGAGCACATGAACAATAGTCGTGTAGGGGTTGGTTTTTATGGAGATCGAACCAAACCATTCAGTTTACAAGGGAATCCATCGATTGCATTGATAGATAGCGTTGATCAGCTAAGGGTTGTAATTGAGAAATAACATGTTACATGACCGTTGAGTGAGTCACAATGTTAAATCGACAACCCTTGAAAATATATTTATTGTGGGCATGAACTTAACTTTGGTGACCGAAATAACTGATTCGTTGATAAATAAAGCTTTCGAAAAAATAAAGAAAATACATTTTGGTGGTTGGACAAATGAAGATTTTCTACTTGGATTAGGTAACATTGGGTGATGACCAAGTGGCACTGAGACTTTTTAACAAAGTGCAACAGACAAGTTCATATTTCAGCCTTTTCAATCGACAAAGATGTAGTTGATTGGAATCCCCAGTCACCTTTCAAAATCTTAAGTGTCTTTGCAGATGCGGGATTTCATTCAAGCGAAGAAACTCCTACCTTGAATCCTCCACCGATACGCTTTAATGATTGGAATTGGAGCAATTTCTCTGATATTGAGCAGTATGGAAATTTTTCCGCAAAAGATTTGGGAAATATTGTCAATGAGGCAGATTTTTCTATGGAGTTCTTGCTTACGGGCAGTTGGGAACTTCATATTTTTCGAATTTTTAATGAATTTACAACCGATTACAAAGAAAACTTTATTGATAGTAAGTCTTTTTTTAAGCAAAAACGTATTTGACAAACCGTGACTTTATCACACGAAAAATGGGACGCGACTGTTAATATTTGATATTATTTTTGAAGGTTTTTTATTTCCACCATGGAATGTGATGCGAACACAAAGTGCATATAAAACGATTGATGAATCATTCGAAAGCAAAACACGACTATCTGATGATATTCTACGGCGACTAAACGATTTCTGCTAGCTTCAAGATCAAATAAAACACAAAATTGAATTTCAAGTCAGGGCCTTTGTTTAGGAATGGATCAATTAATCTTCAGTAAGTGTAGAACAAAAACGAACGATTTCATTCAAAATTGTTCAGTTTCTGCGGCAGTTTATCTTGATATTTCATTTCAGAAATTAAAATAAGTTTTTATCGGTCGAAAACTTCGACCCGAAGTGGATCAGATTCTTCGTCTGGTAAAGTATGGTTTCTGGACTTGTTGGAAGACTTTCCATGAGATCTAACGGATCTCCGAACACTTTGAATTTTTCTCTTTCTTTTCTTTGTATCATTTTTTCTTATACTTTTTATAACTTCTTTATCAACTTTGAATCTGTCCCAAATAACCAAAAATGATGAGATCAGCGCCCCCATGTAGAATATCGTATAGACGAGGACACTAACGACAATCCATGGCACAATATGGGTTTGTATTCTTTCTGAAAAAAGTTTTCAAATTGATGTTATCGCTTTCAGTTGAACGGATCTTTCAAACTTATTTTACAGAAAAAATGACAAGCTCATCGAATTTTGTGTACTTAAATTATTATGTTACGTGTTTTATAGGGGGTTCGGGCCATATCATATGTCATCACGCTGGCACCCCACCTCGGACGTTTGCATGCAAATGGGAGAATAAATTACGATCAGAACAGAACACTGGCAATAATACGCTAAACTAAGAATTTAATAAGTTCAGTGGACAAAATTAACCAAAAAAATGATCTTGACCGGAACCTAACCATTAACTTACTAAATAAATCCAGACTAAGTATTTGAATGGGCTATCCTTATTTACAATTTTTACGAGCAAACTATCGTTCGAAAGATCTTGACGATACCGACTCAGTTCGATCAATTTCGGTCATGTATGACGTCATCAGAACCAAAAAGTGACATTGGATTTTTGTCCTGAAAGGCCATCCAAAATGTCACCGATATAGTTACATTAACCGGTAAATATGATTTCACCTTAAACAGCTCGTGAGTACGGCACGCCGCATGACGTTTACATTGAGTGCACAGAATACGATGAGCCAGTCACTTGAAACTTTCAAGTTGAAAGCCCCATCTAATCAGTGTCAATTTTAAAACAAGCCTGAAATAATATCTCCGCATCCATTAAGAAAACATATTGGATCTTCAAATTTATCTAACCCACAAACAGAATCAACTGTGATATCATTATATCCATATTTATCACTTTTAGTGATACATACAGAGTTCTCAGCTGCTGGAGTGATACCATATTGTAATATTTGGTCACAGACACACCTTTCATCGCCTTCCCTATAGAGAAATTCATAATACCGATCGGAACATTCATTAGGTCTCTCATATTGTAAAAATGGCCAAGTGATATTTACAATCAGATTACCATGTAAATCATCAATTCCACTTGGTCCCAATGTTGGAAAAAGTCCAGCAAAATTCATTGGCGGATCATCAGGGTTCAACGGACTAACATTCTTAAAATTCGCTTTGGGCAAATCAATTGTTTTTGATTTCTTTTTATGGTTTTCATTCTTTCTTTTACGTTTCTTTTTCTTGGAATCTTCTTCTTTGGGCGCTTCTGCATGTATTTCCCAGTCGGCCCTTCTTTATCATCATAATCTCCGTAAAAATAATCATAATCTTCATTGGATAACTCGGGTAAATCGGAATCGGATGATCCCAGGCCATCAAACAAGTCATCGTCATATGAGTCATAATCAATGTCTCTCAATCCTTTCACTTCAAGGATGCTCAAGTCTTTGAACACTTCATCCATTATCGTTGATACATGATCCACTGAAAATACTCTTAAATTACCCTTAGTTCATACCAGGGATGAACGAACACGAACACGTATAGAGAACACGAACAGCGATTTTCAGTAAATTATCGAACACGAACGAACACAGACAGTTCGAAAATTATGGAACACGAACGAACACGCACACCAACCAAAAAAAGTAACCGAACGCATGACCGAACACGAACACATGACCGAACACGAACGCTTGACCGAACACTTGGTCAAACGCCGAATATTTGATCGAACTTTCGGTGTTATCAGAAATCGAAGGATACGCGTGCGGTTTGTTCACCTGTGTTCTGGGATTTTTCTTAAAACCTATCTCTGTGTCTGCGATCTCGAAAGTTTTCATGTCCGCATCCGTGACCGCGATTTCAAAAAGCCATGTCCGTATCCGCGGTTTGTCCGCCCGTGCCCGCGATTTGTAAAAAAATTAATGTCTGTGTCCGCGATCTCAAAAATTTTCATGTCGATATCAGTATCTTTGATTTTTCAAAAAAAGTCAAATCCGTGTCGGCGGTTTTTCCGCTCGTGTCCACAATTTTGAAAAAAAAAACTCATGTCCGTGTCCGCAATCAAAATTTGGGAGCGTTGTGGAGCGTCATTTGTGGAGTTAACTTCGAAACATAACTAAGGAACATTCTTAACTTGGAAACATCAATATTAACTCGGAAACGTTATTATTATTAAGTTAGAAACGAAATTGTTAACATGTAAGCATTGATCACCGTGATATCTTCCTCACAGACCTCACAATATTTTCCTTATAAAATAAGTGTGGACTTTTTATCCATATATGAGGCTCCACGATACTCCCAGAATGTGAATTTTTTCCACAATTCACGGATGGGGTTAAGTGATGGAATTGATAATGCATTCTGTGGACTTCTTAAAACGGCATTCCAATGAAACGCGCCTTTGTGCTCATTTGCGCTTCGATGATTTTAAGGTGCGCTTATGAACATAACATTTTTCAAAAAGTCTTTTTTTGATAATCCAAAATTGCCCTCGAGAATTTGAACGTGAACGAAAGACGAATGCGCTATTTTATGAAATTACTGAACACGAACGCCAACACGAACGAACGCGAACACGTATTTTTAAAATTAGCGCACACAAACGAACACGAACACGCATATTGTGTGAAGTCTTTAACACAAACGAACACGAACACTCATTTTTCAAAAAATGTCGAATACGAACGAACACGAACACATGTTTCATGAAATTATCGAATACCGCGAACACGAACGAACGAAGAACACTCGTGGATTTTCATCCCTGGTTCATACTATCTTAGGATTTTTGAACTTACAGTCACAGTAATCCAAAGCATTATTGAATCCGCAACAAGAAAGTTCCCGTTCAAAGTCGTCGGTTGCCTGACCATCAGTTAACGTCTTTAATACCATCCAAAATCGCCTCGATTCTTGTTTGAATTTCAATTTCCACTCGCTCTTGAAAATAGCCACAGCAAGCATTATTAAAACAAAGCAAATAAAGCACATCAACAAATACAAAAAATATATAATCATAAGTACTTTGAGCAGAAAATAATTTGCTTTAATATCATTCTTGACAGAATCTTTGCTGGCTTGCCTAGCCCGGCTCAACCACAATCACTAATGAACATTCCTAAGATGCCAAATATACTAGTTAATAATATAATGAATCCAAATGCATTTAAAATTTTCATTGTCTCCAGAATGTCATCTAAATCAAGGCCATATGGATCCTTATATCCTGGATTTTTTACCAGCTGTCTTATTTCCTGAACAACCACTGAATTATTCAACGTTCCAACAAATATCAAAAGACAAATAGCAGATACGATTCCAAAAACTCCAAAGAAAATTACGGCTGTACGCTGAAATAACATTGAAATCATCCATTCTTCATCATTCTAACTCTAGCTGTATTTCTAGGTACAATTCAGTAAGAAGTACTTTTCTTAGAATGACTTCAAATATTATATGGTTAACCATTATCGGTTATTTCGACTATGCTGATTCCAAAAACGTTATCGGATTGTTGATCGGGCCAACCGGTTTAAATGCATAAAATCTCAATTTTGACCGCCTGGTTGGTATTTTTTGTTAATTTTGATAAGCGCAATCGATTCCTCGGATAAAATTACGTCTAGAGTGAAAGTTCCAGGATAATAGTCGAGCGCAATCTTAACTTCTTAAATCTCACTGAACCAAAACGGACCGAGTGACATTTTAAATAATGTAATTTATTATTTTATAATAATAGTGATTATTAATAACCTTGATATAAGGTTCTTCTTGTTCTTTGTTTGTATTCAGCAATGCTGACCTTGCATTTTTATTTTTCTCACTCATTATATGGCTGCATTAAAATGTTAAAATTTCATGTCTTTTAAAGAATATTGTAATACGCGGGTTTTGTGGGCTTAAAATGTGCAAACATATATTGTGTAATGTTTAATAAATGTTTAAGAGATCTAAAAAAGATCAAACATTAAGAATTTTCTAAACAGACGCTCTATACAGACTCTCTCTTAGTCACGATATGGTGACACTTTCCACAACAACAAAACACTAACCACGGTATAACATATTCGGTATACATGTTTTGAAAAAATGCAAGAAAATGCGAAAATGCGAAAGTCCGAAATTTTTGGAAAAGTCATGTTTGGAAAAAATTCAAAAGTCCGAAATTTTTGGACTCCGAAATTCAAGCACGCTAGTGTAAACTTCAGTAAACTTTAGAATTGACTAACCTCTTTTGTCAGTCTTGTCTCAATGATCTTATCGAGTTTCATTTCACAGATTTCTTTTCGTTGATTTCTTTGAAGCTGTGTTAGACTTCAGTCGCTGAGTTAATAAGGTGATTCAGAAGCGTGGCCGTGATTGGTATCAATATCTTCGTATGATATAGAATTTCGAAATTATTAATAAGAAAAAGGTTTCAGTCACTGTTCAAGCTTGGTATCGTTCGATTCAACAATTTTATGGATTTTGGGTGGCAATCGGAATCGCTATTAAAAAGAAGTCACAGGTAATTGATCAGGCCGGAAGTCAAAATTTTCGGAAACAGTTTTCGAAAAATATATTTCTGAAAATTTTGTTAAAAATTGTTTAGCGAGTTCGATTCTCTCCGACGTCATCACTGGCAGTTGCCCGAACCATTTTTTCCGATCTACTGAATTCAATTCTAAACCTTGCCGAAAGGGTTCGCGGGACTTCGCTTCGCTCTGCCAAACTGTCCTCACCCTACACTGGGTGCTACTGTCAGCTATAAATTTGAAAACAAGGGGTTTTCCGTTCGATATCGACGATAAAATATAACTGGTCTTATTCTCGACAAGAATTTGAACTTGACAATAGGATATTTACTTTCTTAAACAAGCAATTTTGTTTTCAAAATTGATACTACCAATCTCTAGAATTGTTCTCTAATCTGCTATACTGTGATAAATATCCTGCGATGTGATGTGATGTTCCTTAAATCTTTTCGATTTATGACGGCTTGAAATGCTAAACTACTATTTAGATTCTTATACTGAATCAATCCACAGAACAAAAGACAAACGTGGAGGCGAACAAAATTAATAATGGATACGGGAACTGTTAGACTAACTTTATCATTATCAATCGAGTGACATCACCACATTCTTGCTTTAACCACGCGGTCAACCAGATATTGCGTTAAAAGTTTTGAATTTAAAACAAGCTCATCCTCAACTAGGGACTCCCAGTGACTTTTAAACAGTATGAATCAGACTCTTCACATTCGAAACTAGTTTTATTTTGTGAGTTTTCAATCAAACATATGGTAAATGTTAAAAGTCACCAAGTTCTGAAAGAAAAGAAACCATAAGATTTGCTTGGAATTGTTATTGGCATTGAAAGTTCTTTTCCATAGTCAAGGACATTTGGGATAATTCCATTCGAAACTTCAACCCTTTGATCATTTATGGTGAAAACCTTATCTGAAATTAATTTTTAAGACATTCATTCCCTATTTGATTTCTCTTACCTTGGTCATCTCCTGCTGATCCGATAAAACTTAAAATATTCTCGTATTCTAGACCATTGTATTCACTCCAAGTGACATCTTCTTCCCGATGAAAATTGATGATGAGTACAGTTGTATATCCGGTACTTCCTTTGAAGTGTGCATATGTATGAATATAATCAGTATCAAGTACGCCATTTAGGATTTTCACAGTTGTAGGGAAAACCGCATCGCCCATTATTTTATGAAAAAGAAAAGCTGCATAAAAATCAGGATTCGGGTTATATTCGCCTTTCATATGGGATATAACTTATATCATATAAGGCCCATTGTACGAACCTATCATAGTTTGGTTACTCGAAGCTCGTCACATTCTAGATCCCAGCCTCCAATATTCTCCAGCAAACCATAATTTCCGCCGATAAATGTTTGACGACAATATCCTTTGTGCTGCTTCTGTGCAAACATGCCCAGCTGATCTGAAATGGATATATATATATATTTACTAGAAACAGGGCGTTATACTATTTAATTCAAACAAATTTTCACCATAACCTTGGCAATATGACTCACCTAAGTACCATCGATGGGACATGAATGTGTTCGTTGTGGTATTTTGACCTGTTAAATGGTCAAAAAGTCAAATATAAGAAGACTTTAGTACAGACTAAGTTGGCCTGACTAGTAGAAACATAGACTGACTCAGCAATACTGAAATTTAAACCATAATCCTGAATTAAATGCTCCTCCAGTCTCTCCCATCCATAAATCTTTCTTATGTCTTCTTTCATGGTGGATCAATTTAGGTAAATAGTACGAAATATCGTTACCATTTTAATTTCAGTTTGTTTAATTTGAATATAATACTCAAATTTGACTTACCGTTAGTAAATTAATCCCGACCTGTTGTATAATTCTATTTCATCCAGTCTTGGAATAATTTTATTTTTCAAAAACTTTGGATCATTGATATTTGGAATAACTCCATCACCACTACCAGCTCCAAGGGGATACCAATGCCAGGCAACACCATCGAAATCATTAAAAAGCTTCAATCCGTTTTAAAGTTGATGATGAATTCGAATTGGTTTTTTAAGCAAGCCAAATTAATAAGAAAACCTTCCTGAGTAAATCGTTCCATGAAAAAAGATTCCCAGTTTCCCGAAAGTGTCAAAAGTTTCTTCTGGCCTGGTCCAAATGAATCATCAATCAGTTCTCGAAATGTTTTGTAATCTCGTGCTGCTTGCTCTGCATCAAAATGAGCATCACCCGTCAAAATACCCTGAATTTACCATTCGTACAAAGACTCAATTTTAATATTTCAGGGGGGTTTTGATGAACTCGAGCATCTTTATAAAATAGATTTTGTCTTCAAATTAAAAAGCAACCTAGAAGCTTCTGTTTGAAACTCGCCTTACCCAGACTTCATTTCCAAGTTCAAATCCATAAAATAAATGCTCCATTTTTTGGTCTTTAATATAATCAAACATTTCTTTCGCGTTATCTGGCTTCCAGTCACCAGTCCATTGTAAATAATTTAGTCTTTCTTTTCCATATTCTGAACTAAAGAAATGTTAATGGTTTAGGTTCCATAATTGGGAATTTATGAGATCAGTTTGAATATAACCTGAAATCAAAAATTAATTTTGATTTGTATATATTTGCAAAATTCATGATTTGATCAAGTCTAGCACCGCTCAAACAAGCATTTTCGAAACCAGCGAAGTTTCCATTTGGTGGATTTTTTCCAACATCCTTGAAATAACATGTTTCGGCGGTTGGATTTTCCGGATCGTCACAAGTACAATGACCCCAATCTTCATTTCGATCCTGACCATCAAATCTCACATGATCGGCTAATGTGCCTCCAATTCGATATAAAAAGTTTGGTCCCATCATTTCAGCAGCCTGGTTCAAAATAGAATTCTCAAAATCAAGCGCCATGGCACCAGTATCAACCCAACTGCAGTTTCCATAATCACATTTCGTACTAGGCCAAAAATCTAGTGTTGCGCACACATATGAATGATCTCTTTATAAGGGATTTTTAGAATGCTCGATGATATCTGGATTTTACGATAGGCTTAGCTAAAATTCGTCACCCTGGACCTTAATGGTAAATTTTGTATAGGCTCAGTTGCCGTTGAAATGGCAATTAATATTGGAACTGACATACTAATAGGTCATATGTATACACTGGTTAGAACCTCTGTGTAGCTTGTTTCAAGCCGAATAAAATATTAGTTTTCAAATTATTTGATATTTCAAATAATTCAATATTTAACCATTAATAACGTAAAGTTCATTTCTAATGACATCGTTGTTTAAATGGACGATATCATATGGTCAATATCAAATTGAAATATAATTTGCATTTATAAAGGATGCCTACATAAAAAGTATATTCAATAAAATATCATAATTCTGTGAAATATCGCCCTCTATTTTGTATATTCGTAAAGTCGTTCTCCTTTTTTAAGCAGCCTCTTTCTCCTCTTTGTGAGCAGAATATGATATTTTATTCCGCTTTACTTTTTTATGTAGCCTATACCCTGTACTCGCTGACCGTAGCCAACGGACCTTGGGTGGTCACGATATTACTCGGTTTTAGTTTCGATTTTTAGCAGTTTTTGCCAAGACCGAAAACGTAACGTTAAACTGGTGGTAAAAACAAACATGTATAAGTAGACTGTAGGTCCATACTTGTCCATACTGATAATTACCGTACATAAACCACCGATATTCTATATTTAACTTGAACAAGTGGCCACATTCCACAATGTAATGAATATTAAAATTCGAAAAACCAATGAGCTCATGTTAGTCTATTCAGAAACGCTTAAATGAATACACAAGACAACATTATAGATAATAATATGCTCAAAATCCAGTTACCAAACGCTCCGAACGCTAGAGATAAATTCAATTCAGCACTCAGGTGAGCTTACTAAGGCTGATGAGTCATATCATATGACTCATATGTCATGACTTGTTTTGATCAAATTAGTTCAGTCAACTCATTCCGAATGGTACAAAAAGAACAATTTTCGATCTTGGGCCAAAAGAAAGATTTAAAATGATTCAAGACGTCAATAGATCACGACAATCATCTCGTCGAGGATCATTTTTATTATCGAAAAATGGAAGTCAAAGAAATAAAACTGGAATCAGAAACCCGGATTAACTAGCTACAGATAAATTGCTCTTGTCGTACACCGGATCGACCTTGAACTAGGGAGAGGATAGTTTCGAAGCGATAATTTTTTTATTTTTCGACCGATTATAGAAACCATATTTACGCTTATCTTGGACTTTTAAATTGAGAACCGATTTAAACATGACTGTCCTCTCCCTACCTTGAGCGCAACAAAACTGCCTCAAAAATAGTTGCGCTAAAGGTAGTTAAAAACGATAAAAATCGGGTGAAAATGATGAACGAGACACGGAAAACGTGCTTAAAACCGCTCAAAAAATATAAAATAGAATGTATTTTGTATAACATTCGGATGTTGGTATATGTTGCCGTTTTATTGTTCACAAAATTTAAAAAAAATATTGCGCTAACGGTTGTTTATTATGCTAAAGAACGTTGCGCTAAACATCAAATGATTCGAACCAGTGTATTACTAGTATGATTCCAGAAAAAGACAAGAATATGTTATTCCATTTGTTGAACGGGAAGATCGAGGACTTGAAGTCTACGTTTTATTTGCTGTTATAAGCTTTATAGCTTGGTTCTCCATAATTGTTACATGTAAACAGTATAAAAAACCGATACGAGAACTATACGTTCATCGAACAGGTGGTTTCATATTGCTTTACATTAGTCGAACGAACCGTCACGGACAGTCGAGGGGAGAGTAGTCACTGGATCTAAAGTTAAGATTCTGAACTAAAGTAAGTCTTGATATGACATTGAAGTATGACATAAAGTATTGGTAAACCTCTGCTCAAAGCGTGTTTCTGTGTTCCGAAATTAATTTATGCGATTGTTTTGCCAATGATTCTGAGCAAAGAAGAATTAGGAAATTTGTTAAAAACAGATGAACTTTACAAAACGTATTTGTGAAAATTAATCACGACATGTGATGTTTACATAAAATAAAAGAAAAGTGCACTGAATTGCGTAGATTTATGAAATCCTTTAATACTTTGAAGTAAACAGTCACGCTTCAACAAAGTTGACTCGTCATGTTTCAAGCTTGTTCTCTAGAACCAAGTGTACGGTATCGATAGTTGGTTAAAAATTACTTCGACGTTTGAGGGGATATCACCAAACATTTGTTAACAGTCACATAACCGTTAACCCCTATCCTAGATTTGTGGACAAAAAACCCACATTTTGGGAATATCGTGGAGCGTCATTTGTGGACAAAAAATCCACATATAAGAAATATAATATTTTCCTTTATAATTTTTTTCGAAAAGTGATACACCCCGATGATGACGTCACATGATTTCACTAAGTGACCCACAGATAGTCTTACTATCCTAGTTTCAGATAATTCAAAAAAAAACGAGCGTTCCACAACCATAGACCTCTAAAATCCAGTTTTGTCATACTTACCATGCTTGAATCTCAAAAAAGACCCTCAGGATCCCCCGCTAAAATTTTCCGACGAAACTTTTGGTCACTTTCGATTCAACCGGAAGCGACCGGAAATGTGTTCAAATGGGTCATAATGGTCGTTCTGACTTCCATTGATGCTCTTAATACTTCCTGACCAAGTTCTGATA
>SCLD01104089.1:0-31083 GCA_004367895.1 Oikopleura longicauda
TGGTCCAGGGTTGAACCACATCAAAGTGTTCCGGTTGACATATTAAATCATATGAATGCGGGACACTCTGATGTGATTCAATCCCAGACCAAGTGACACAGTCTCATCTAGTATCCCCTATACCCGGTATAGGCTATACCTAACGAATATAGTTATTTTCGATGTGATCATGTTAACGAAACAGCGTTAATCGCCCGAAACACAACTTAAAAAGAGTTAAAGGAAAATCGACGGACTAAATATACAACGAAACCGGCCAATATCCTCCCAAAAGCTGCTAATCTACCCGATTATAAACTTGATGAGAAAGAAGAAGCACCCCGGCTGCCTCATACTGAACCCGAAGTTAATATTTGGCAAAAGATTCTCAAAGAAACTTCTGATAAAGCATCACTCGAAACATCTCAAAAGAAATCTCTTATGGCCTTGCTTATGGACGACCCTCTAAATGAAGATAAACCCACCACTGACCAAATGTCTATCGAAAAAGTGGACACAACTATTGAGGAAAGTTTCGATATCAATAATAGTATTTTATGAAAAACTTACTTGAAACTTTTTTAAAGTCTGAGCGCGATCTTGGATCAATGATGTCCAACTTATTGTCTAAAGCAACGTCGGAAATGAAACAAAAATCTGATATTGTCGCTGGAAAGATTACTCCAAACGGAATTCCAAAGCTTGATCGAAATTTTAAATTTCCAACACAGCTCTTGTGTGAGAGTGGTCTCACAAAGTATTCAACAAAGATTATGAATACGACCGATGAAATAGAAGGTCCTAGATCATTTGAAAATGATTGGCTCAAGAAAAATGGAGATAGAGGAAATTTAACTCAATATAATCACCGAGAAAGCGGACTCTGCAATATTCCTTGTCACTATCTGCTCTTTTCTAGTTTCAAGGCATATGATAGAGATTTGAATAGAAAACTTTAAATCAAAATTCATAAAAATTATTTAGTATTATTTAATCATTTAATCACGAGTGAACCCAAGAGCAGATTGCTTTGTCACACTTTTCTCTGACTAGACACATTCTGTTCCAGTTTTATTTAGCAATAAAATCCGAAACTGATTTTTATGATTCATTTACTATATCGGGTAACCACGACCATCTGTATAAGATAAACTTTCGGAATCTAGAGCTTAATTCCTATCATACAAATTGACCAAATTTTTCATATGTAAGAAATTGATTTTGAAATTAGGCGCGGGCGTTTGCGTAGGTGGGTTCATACAAATGAATACATCTGGTGAATTGGAGGAGGTTTAAGATTTTATTTGATTTAAAATGTCGAGAGGTTCGTTGGAGGGTGAATTCTTGATTGAAAAGCAATTTTGCACTCGCTATTCAGGGAAGAATTTATATAAACTTGATCTGTTGAGACTTTTCTTGTTTGCGCTTTTAGTTCATCATTCATTGTTTTAAGTTTTTGAATATTAACCAGGATTGAAAGGACACCGCCTGACCATGCAAGTCCAATTACTGTCCATGCATAAACTTAAATTTTAGCTTGAAAGGGCCTTTATGTGAAATTTTTGATACTCTTACCAAAGACTCGATAGGTATAAAACACAGGTGCTGAATAATTAACTCGTTCTGGTGTTTCAAAAGTCTTCCAATCGCTAGACCATTTCTTTGGCGGGTCTTTAGTAAAGCTTAACTAGTTCATAAGTCTGCCCTTGGTCACTAGCTTCTAGTGCGGTTGAAAACTACCGCTGTTTTGGACAAACCTTTCATAATCATTTGATGGTACAACGTCTCCAAAACCAATTGAAAATAATGTTATCACAGTAAAATACGCCGTTGTTATGAAGTCCCAACCTTCGATATGACTGACTATGAATCCTGGTATTGCAGAAAAGACCAAAATTCCGAGAAGTATGTAAAGTGTGAATGAAACTTGAATCGAGTTCATCCAACTTGATACCGATAATGTCTAAAACACAGTAACTTGTCAAACTTCAGACATAAAACTGATAAATGTCCGACATAAATACCGGACAAAACCAGAGTAAACATAAAAACACATACTTTATATAAATTGATAAATTTTTCTATGATGTAGTTTGTCGTCATATGCATCAGAAAATAGTAGAGTGGCACACCAATCATGGCATAAAATATACAAAACAGCCTACCATGATCTGTCATCGGAAAGACATTTCCGTAACCAAGTGTGGTCGTGACTAAAAATATTAAATCACAGTTTGTGGTCGTCTTGAATACCCGCAGCATAATTGTATTACCCGACAGAGTAACTCACCAGTGGCAGAGAAGTAAAATGCATTGAAAAGTGTCCAATAATTTGTACATTTTGAGTCAATATGTTCCAAATTCTCTATGGCGACTATTTGAGCTTCTGCTACTACCGCATGATAATGTTGAACTTGAATTGTAAAGTTTTGGGTTGGCTCAAGCCCTTTTAATAATGACATTTCTCTTCCATATTTTTCCCATATTTTTTCTAATCTAGCAGCTTCATAAAGTCCACTGAAGTAGACAAGTAACCTATTGGTCGAACATGTGGGTTCACTTGAAAATAGGTATTGCATTCCCAGTAGTCTACTTTTGGTCAAAAGAATCCAACTATTCTAATGAATAGTCATTAACGGACAATTCTTCAAAAATACCTTCAAATTAAATTACAGTTATTATTTACCTTATTTCATTTATCATATTGCAGTTTGCTTCTTCAACGGGCCTTTCCAGTATCATAAAGACTTTGGCTCTTTGGAAGATTTTTTTATTTTTGAAATACATAACATATCTTACGGAATAAAATATCATATTCTGCTCACAAAGAAGAGTAAGAGGAGAACAACTCACCGAATAAGCAATAAAGAGGGCGTCATTTCAGGGAGTATGATATTTTAGTCCGTTACGGATGATATATTATATATAAATATTTATATATATTATATATAAATGCTACATATTGAAAGGTAAAACCTTTCCCAAGACATAGAAATCCAAAATAAGAAAGTACTGTTGCATTGTATGTCAAAAGTGAAAATCCAGCTGCACCTAAACTCATCAAATTATTTTCATATCATTTTTCGGTCTGATCCTCTTAAAAAATCAAACATAATTTGGTCATTTTCGGCTCTTTGGTGACCATTTAACCTTTCATTTATATATATAATATATTCGATTGTGTCACAAGTTAATTTTATTTCAATAATTCGTTTAAAATATAATTTTTCATAGGCTTCCTTCTTGTCAAGGTTCAAACACATTTATTTGATATAGTCATTTAAAATTGATGATAATGCAAATTAATATTGGGGTTTTTATTCGAAGCAATGAAGTTCTGCTATGACTCTTAATTTATGAGTCATAAACTATGACCATTTTCATTAAAATTTTAAATAAACTATTAAGTTTTGGCGTCGATTTCGAAAAAAGGCACATGTCCGACATATCATATGAGAGAATATCTTATGATAGAATATCTTTTGAGAATCTTAATTTACTGATACTTTGAATTTGGTAACTTACCCGGTTTTTCATCATCACCTTCAGCTGATTTAAAACCACAATCCTTCCCAGGTGGACAATTGGTTGCAATTATATTTCTCTTCTTCATATTTTATAAGATCTTTCCATCGCTTGCAAATTCAAAGGACTGGATTAGACATGAAACGATATGAAAACAAAGACTCATTACTAATAAATAAACTCCGAAGTCAGTATTGTACTACAACCGACTATTTTGTTCCCTCTTCCTTATCTTCTTGACTAAGAAAAATTAAACGTTATTCTGTTTTTAAACTATTAGTGCAATGTAATACAGGTACATACGACATTGTAATACATCGGATGTATATAGAAACCCATTAACTAATATGAATATGCCAAATTGCCGAACATCGCGTGCTTAAATCGTTGCGTGAATACTGTCATACGTTCTGTCACCATTAATACTTGGTTCGGGTGTAAACGTATTCAAAAGACCCGTACCACGGTCGATACATTTGTGTGGATATTCATATAACGTCAATATAGCAGATTTTTGGAACGATAACCAAAATGACCGTTATCAGCGGATAACTTATCGCGGAGAAAAATGACCGTTATTTTTGACCAAAATGACTGTTAATTTATCTTATTCACATGAAAGTCATTTTTGAGAAACCATAACGGTCATTCTGGTGATCAATAACGGTCATTTTGATTATCAATAACGATCATGTTGGTCTTAGAAAAATGTCATTATGGTTCTGATTTTTTTCACGGTCACTTTTGGTAGTCCGAAAAACCATTGATGAAAGAAATAAGTTATTTCAAATAACGATTATTTTGGTTCCAAATGACCGGTTGTAAAACATATGACCAACATGATTGTTATTGATAATCAAAATGACTGTTATTGATCACCAAAATGACCGTTGTGGTTTCACAAAAATGACTCTCGTGTGAATAAGATAAATTAACAGGCATTTTGGTAGTCTTTCAATGTTTCAATGATTTGATCAGGTTACTCCTGAAGAACTTAAAGCGGCTAGTCCTTTTGACCATACCAAGATAAATTATTTAAAATCGGACCGCTTTTTCAAGTTGAAAAATGGTCTCACCTGTTCAAAGAATATATTCAAGGTGAATCATCTGTATTCTTTCAAAACATTCCCACTACAGCACAATCAGGGTTATTATTGCTCAAGCTCGGATACTGGGAATTTGTATAACTGCCCTGGAAATTCCAGTCTGGAAAACCGAATGGTACAAAACGACACGATGAGGATCACTGAGAACAGATAGCCTTCAAATATGCCTTCAAAATTTCATTATTAATTCGACTTTATATTATTATATTATTCATAAAGACGGTAATCAATTCTACGAGTTCATAATTCAAACATGATGAAGATGGAACACCCCGTATTGATCTTGCACACATAAGAGCTGGAAACTTTACATGCAAACTCATATGAAAGTGTTCCACTTTTATGTGTACAAGTTCAAGGCCGGGTGTTCTACTTTAATGTGAACGCCGTATCAGTACATCGCTATAATTGAAGCTCTGAACTGAGGTTTCTTACGAATATACAAGGTCGGGCAAGTCACATTTTCCAACTTTATTTCTGGAGCAAACTGGAATCAAACGTCCAAATAGCAAAATATGTCACATTCGTCATTGAAAACTGTATTTTAAGGAAATAAACACTTGCAACTTAAAAACATGAACTTTCTGTTTTCAATGTATAATTGAAGATCAAAGTTCAACCCTTTTTTTCATTGTATCGAAAACACAATTTGGAACGCCACGATACGGATTGTCACTTTCTAGGGCTTCATCTCTTGTCTTGTAATCATTCGCCATTTCTACTCCAAGAGTTATGCCAGTTTATAAAAATAAAAATTTACTCGATTTAAATGTAAGTATAATTTATACTTTGCAAAATATAATAATGACTTTGGGCCAAGTTCCTTGTTATAGATTTGAATTAGATGATTTGCGCATCCTTGAGCTTGAATATGAGTCTTGTCATTCAAAAGTTAATCATGCATGTTCTCAGACATTGTTCTGGCATTTATTCGCCGTAAAGAGGTCACTAAACGAGGTCAATACTAGGACGTACTGTATACTTCATTATAAATTATAGGGCATCGACTGAGGATAATTCCCAAATAAATAATTTAATATCACTAATGATATGCTATTTTTTTAGGTCACAGCTGATAGGATAGACATAAGCTCATTTTCTGAAACTGGCAGAGGTATAATAGCAACTGAGAACATTTCAAAAGGACAAAAAATTCTTGAAGTTCAAGATGTCATCACTGTAGGAAATGCAAGTCAATGACTTTTGTTTTACTTAAAGCTCGTGTAATGGAACCTCATGTTCAATTCAAAAATGTCTAGTTTAGTAGAACGAAGACAAACGAACGTCGAAAATATAGTTTCACATAAATTATTAAAGTATAGCTTATACAGTATAGGTGGCCCCGGTTATGTCAAAAGCTAGCCCAAGGAATCATTAACCCTCATTGACAAATCCATGAATAACCGGCACCTATGCATGCCGAGTGACATCACCCGCAAATTTTTTGCGTCACAAGATGGCTAAAAAAAGTTACCGGAATTCCCCCTGACCACCCTTAATTTTTCAATAAGAGGTAGCTTTGACAATGAAAAAAATGTGTATTGCAAACTAAAGAGCATATAATCAAAAATTGCTTGCCTGTTATTTCAATGCTTGAATCTTTGGATGATTGTCATATTGACGTTCACGATTTGATGACGTTATGGATTCTCTACGAATTAAAAAAAGTATAAAGGTCAAAATCAATTTCGTCATGTGTCACACGAAGAATTGTATTTTATATAATTCAATTTATACAACCTAATATATTTCATCGTTTGTTGATGATGAGATTCAGAATTATTTTAACCTTTGTATAGGCAGTGATTCAAAGTATAACATATATATTTCGTCACTTCCGCAAAAATCAACACACCCATTTTCTGTTGATCCCAACGGTAAGAAAATTTGATAGGGGTTGAACATTAGATTCCTAGGCTAAGTGTTTTCATTAATAACCCATCTTTAGAATGGCTTTCCCTCCCACAACAGGTCCGAAAGGAATTGAAATTGGAATATGGCGAATTGCTCGGGCGATATAAAAACCTACAAAAGATAATTTCGGAATGCAAATCATCAACCAAATGTTTTCATGCAAAGGAGTTTTCGATTAAAAAATTCAAATGGGCTTATTGGATAGTCAGATCAAGATGGGTTTGGTGTTGTGACCCAGCAAAAGCTGGATTTTACAATAGTCAAAGGTCCTCTATTTAGACTACGTGATATAGTCTTTGTATTGACCATGTTGACTGTCATATGGGCTCAACGATATGTATGAATTGATAAGGTGCTAGTAAAATGCATTTTGGACCCTTTTCAAAAGTTTGAAGTGGCTCCAGCTTGGTGGCTATAATGATTGGGGTGCCCTTTGTCCATATTTTGATATGATAAACCACAGTCACACGCTGTACAATGTTGAATACTGGTACAATGATCTAACTAAAGTGAGGGATCTTAGAGTATTCACACACACTTTTGATATTCGAACCGTCCTTAGATCCCTTCCTCAAGCCATGGTTGTTCGTGCTGTTCAAAGTATTCCTAAAGGCGAACAAATCCGAAATTTTTATTCTGAACGGCCCGATGATGAATATCTTTTGGACTATGGATTTTGTATGAAACCAGGAGAAAACCGTGAAAGCTATTTGAAGTTTCATAGAGATGATATTGCAAGGCATCTTCACAAATATTTCAATGTCAGTAGTCATATAACAAAAGTGACAACATATACAAACGATGATCTACCATTTTTTCTTTGCTATGAAAATGGAATTATACCACAACTTGAAGATTTGATAAGAGATATTCTTGAGCATCGCGATGATAAATCTCTTGAGAGATCGTTCAATAACACTGAAACACAAGTAGAAATTGAAACTCTGAATTTTCTCTGTTATTTCTGCACCCAGAGAAGCAGGGAGCTGGACCGACTTGATAAAGACTACGCCAAAGCAAAAAGGTTTGACAACCATTACTTACAATATGTCCAAATATAAACTCTTTTTAGTCATTTTGCAATAGTGGCAAAACAAGTTCGAGATGTCCACAGACATATCATCGATACTTCAATCAACCGATTCAACGAACGATTGCGAAAACTTATTCTAACTAATTCCATCACTGAAAAAAATATTTAAGAACTCTTTTTTTCTAATCAAAAAATTCAGCTAATTCAAGAATAAATTCTAACAAAAAGTTTGTACTTTGAAATAATTTTGGGAATGTGAACTTTGTAGCTTGAGGGGAGGGGTGACACAACAAGGATTTCAATAGTCATCAGAGCTCAATAGGACGAGCTAAATTTACTCGCCCGTCCTCATCCTCACAGTTTCGGATTTATGTTGTTCTCATCAAATTGCTCATCCTCGTCTTCAGTCGTTCCAAGGACGATCAAGTCCGAGTACCGTCCCAGGAAGACTCGTCCAGTTTCACAGACTCCTGGTGGCCATAAAAGCTTACCAACTCTCGCAATGTTGGTGATATCAATTATGCAAGTATGATTTAGCAATTAAAATGGCCAGTCAGGAGGTTTTTCTTGGTCAAGAATTTATAACGTGTCGATATTAATCATAAATTCCTGTCCGAAACCCCCAAGACCTGAACGGTCCACTGTATGATGGTTTTTGACGATAAATTATAAACTATAAATTATAGTCTATAATACCACCCGGGTCTTTAAACAAGGGTTTACGTGACCATCTCAATCCTTAAGACTGAAGGTCATCTTTAATAAACTTGGACTGAAAGTGACTTACATGACTAAATAAAGTACTGTCATAGAGCGACATGTAGTTAAACCTTTCTTATCGAAATAATTCAACAATTAACTTAATTTTATTTGAATAGATTATATATACAGTGTTCAACCGTGTCACTTCCTCGACAAAGTCTTTAATAATGTCAGAATATCCTTTGAATTTTATTAATGATCATCGCAGGAACTGCTTATCAAGTAAATAATAGCAAACTATATACGCTCTTGAACACAAATCTTATGTAAGGTAGAGAAGGAAGAAAAGGCGTGGCCCACGCCGCGTGGGTGGTGCAGAGTTTTTACAAAAGATTAATGTCGCAGCCCGGTATTTCTATACGAAAATCTCAGTCCTATACTTGGGAAATTTTCATTCGAAAAAACAGTTCCAAATAATACTTAAATTCTATATGAGAACGTTGTAGATTAACAATGATGATAAGTCCAATTTAGAGGGGGGTGGTTTGAAATATAATGGCGAAATAAATGAATAAGGTTTGTCTCAAGTGTATTATTCTAGATTTATGCCATCAGTATATCATCACCCAATCTCGAGCACATGTAAAGATCTCGAACACTCCCATCCATCGGTCCCAAATCTCACAACGAGAAAATTGGCAAAAGAATGGCAAATACTACGATATTTCAGGTGAAAATCATAAACGCCGATTGCTTTACATCGGGGCCTACATAAACGCATGAACGGATTTATAGAGCCTTGGCACTCCCATTATATTTGGTCCCTAGAATTGAACTTATTTTTAGACAGAAATCAAGGCAAATGAAAAAGTCGTGATGCGAAATTTCTCCGATACAGGCCGAGGTATGGGGGCTCGAAAAGATATTAACAAAGGCGATTCAATTTTGTCTATTCAAAATGTGATAACAGCACGATTCATTATTAAATCCTGTCCCGAACTGGTGCTTATGATGGAGTCACAAGACTTTAAAATTAAAAAGATTGATGTTTTTGAGCTTTTGCTTCTTTGGTTGCTTTTCGAGGACTCAAAAGAAAAAAAATCAGTCAGGGATTCTAATATCCTCAAACGACTTGTTATCTTGCAACCAGGGATCTTCTTTGCGAACCAGACTGGGTCAGGGAACTACGTGAGGTTCTCACGGACCAACTGTTCGGTCCGTTGATCCCTGGTCCACGCGGTTCACAGACTGCACCATACGAAAATCGGTTGATGCATAGATTCCTGGTTATAACTTATAAGTTAATCCACATTATCTTTGAGCATTTTCAGAGGATCATCTGAGACGCCCTCAACTTTGGGACCTCAAATCTATTGAGTAAGTAGGTACTTTTTGAAATAAAGCTTATAATTCCAAAAAGTTTATTACGACTATCTTCTGACATTACCAAGATCGAGTACTTCGCCAAATGGAGTCTCACCAAGCGAATGGAACTGCCTTCCAGCCCAAGTCAAAGGCCAGGGTTAGAATTCCATACCTAATTTTTGAATTATTATGATTTATAATCTATCAAAGTCCGTGTACGAGACCAGTTTGTGATTGATAAAGCTCGATTTGAAAAACTTCGTTTCATTTGTAAAGCATCTGAGTTTCCTGCAATTCAAAGATCAAAACTGACTTATGATAAGTTTAAATGGGCACTATGTATGGTGCGAAGTCGATTTGTCTCTTCGTTTGATCAAGGATTGGCACAAATGAACGTTTCGTGGCTAACGCTGGGCACACCTTACGATGCAGGTGCCCTTTGTCCTTATTTTGATATGATCAATCATAGTACAGCAGATTGTAATGCCAAATATTATTATACAGTCAACTTTGGAATGACTGTTAGATCAACTCGTGATATTCTTTCCGGCGATCAAATTTTCATATCGTACTCTAACCGGTCGGACGATGATCTTTTTTTGTCATATGGTTTCTGTCAATCTGCTGGTTTGAATGAGAACTCAAGGTGAGGATTCAAATCGGACAAATTATGGTCAAAGGTTGACGATAAAGAACATGCGTTGTCCTCATCAGACCTCGCGGGACGGACTTCGTCCGCCTTCGTCCCTCGTCCGCCTCCGTCCGCTTAGACCGAATTTATGTTCGTCCACCGTCCTAATCCGTCCTTGAAGCGGACCGTCCCTCAACCGTCCGTCCGATGAGTGGACCGTCCGCCTCCGTCCGACGTCCTATTCCATCCGCTTCGGACGAAATTCATCGGTCCGCCGTCCGAATCCGTCCTTCAGGAAGGTCGTCCGAAAATATATATCTTCGTCCGCCGTCCGCCTCCGAAGCGAATGGAGGACCGTCCCAGGACAACCGTCCCCGTCCCGCGATGCCTGGTCCTCATAAGACCATACTCTGGTTTCTGAATTTAAATCCCATCTTAGCATTTTGATAACAACCGACGAATTGCTTTTCGTTTTAAATAAAAAATGGGGTGTTCCAAAATCAACTATTAAACGGTTGCTGAAAGAACTTGGAATCGATTCCGAATTCGAAATATTTGCTGATGGCATTAAACGAAGTTATAAAGCTATTTCTATAGAGGACTTTCTTGTTTCTGTGTACGAGTACAGACCAATTTTCAGTACAGATGTATTCGGGTAAGTGATACTTTAAAAATGATTTTGATCCGGAATTCATGGACGGTACACATTTGAGACCTTAATTTTTTTCAGAGATCCAAAAGAAGAAATCTTGAAATTATTTTGTTCGTTACTTCAAATGCGCATTGATGAAATAAACGAACTCGACAGGAAATTTCGTGATTGTAACAGGTTTGAAATTTAGGGCCAACAGTTTCAGATTTATCTCGTCTTCGTTCCGTCCACGAGGACGAGCTAGGACAAGGACCTTTCAGGAATGACTCGTTTCGTCCCTCGGACGGTGTCCGGTGTCCATGACCCCTTACTGTTTAAGCCGAAACCTCGTGTGTAATATTTTTTTCTTCAGTCCGTTCTTATCTATGGCAAGCAATCTTCGAAAAGTACACCGTTATATTCTAACAGCCATCATTGAAAAATATGATAACAAGCTTAAAAACTCAGAAGCAGGTTATTACTGCCCTCAATATGTCCGATAACAATACCTTGATTAATTTTTTTATAGTTGCGACAAATACTGTAAAGTTCACTGTAATAAAGTACGATTATTTTCTTATTCAATTTGAACACAGATTTATGCTTGAGAGATTTATTTAGAAAGTTGTTTATAACATTGTTGCAAGCCGAGTTTGATGAATTCGAAAATTGTTAATGAATTGAATTGTTGGGCTAAGTACCGCACAAAGTGCCAAACAATAATTTAACACAAAAGAATTCTGACGCCAGGAGAGACTGTTCTAGTTTCAATGTCCCCCCGTTTCATCGTTTCTGCTCTATGATATCCGAGGTAGCTCTATCCGAAGCATCGGAAGTACCGATAAGTATTCGATCGTTTGAGTAGAGTGAGTGTTGCCAAACAACCGGTAAGGTTCGGTGTGTGTTTTGGGTACAAACACCATAAATTAATTCCAATTTCTCAATGTTTTAGCCGGGACTATGCTTAATTCAAGTATCAAAACAACATTCAAGTGGCTCCCCGTGTCACCACCATCAGTATTAAGTCTCTTGACTCGGGCAAAAGGGATGAATACAAAAAGAGACAGCCTCGTTTATGTTGAATACATGTCCCATTTTAAGTGCACTAAAACATAATTTACATTTTCTAATTCGTACAATAAATATTTTTGGCCTGGATATTAGAATGCTCTTCATATGGCATATTATTTCTATATATTATCATATATTTTCATATTTATTTCTCTGTAGATTTTTAAATGTCATAGGAGTTCTAGTTTTGACAAAAAAATACTAAGGGTATTAATAAGATGAAGAAGACCAACTCAGAGGTTAGATAAGAGTTGTGTGATAGATAAGGGTACTAAATATATCTCAAGTATACAGAGATTGAGAAAGTGAATCAGGAAATGCTTCCTTATATGCATTTGACTCTTCAACTGGCCCTTTAACCCCTAATGGATCCTTGGACCACTCAGTCACCGCTCTTTAAAATGGAGCGATAGATGAAGTAGCTTACTTCAGGATCTCCACCGAATCTTAAGGATGAACTCTCATACCCTTAATACTCTCACACGTAACACAGAGTATTCTGAAGTTCAGATTCATTGAATCAAATTCTACATGAAAGATAATACCGGTTTAAATCGTTAGATTCACGTGATCGGTTTCAAAAACTGAGAAAAAAAAATTGACACCAAAGGGAACACTCGAATACTCATTCGCTCAATGAAGAGAATTTCAAATATTTCTTAATCTCCAAATGTTTAAACATACCAGTCGGTTAAGATAACCATCTAAGAAATATTATTTACTAATCCATGTCACCACCATTCGCCAGACACACCAACAGAGGGATTAACTTTTGATGGATTACCATGAATACTATCTCATATTCCTAAAATATCCTCGAAATTATCGGTAGCATAAATTTCACTAATCATAATTTTGTTCATATTATATGGAGATTTGACCGCTTTTAAGCAGTTTCCAAGGTGAAAAACAAATGAAATTTAACAAAAAAAAAGTTTAAAAATTCGCGTTTCCTCCATCTTGGAGCTTGTCGACACTCTGTTTTATCTTAAAGGTTAGAGAGGAATTCTACTTGACTCGTTGAACCACGTCCGTAATGAGTTTCTTATATCACGTTATGTATATTGTTAGCCACATAAGTAGTAATATCTTGAGTTGTTAGATTCCGGTGTGAGTGATTCTCAACTTCATGTCGAGTGCTTAATCTTCAAAATTCGCTTCTAAGTTTTCAGAACAGACAGAAGTGGGTGTGGATGTTCACTTCGATAATGATATAATACTCAACCAATTTAACCAAACCACTACCACCACCGTTCCAACAATCTACTCCCGAGTGGTCTCTAAGCTTCGATCGAGAAATCGTCCGATGGAAGATCTTTGGAACTAAAGCAACTGAAAATTGATAACGATAATGTTGCTATGCTTAAATAACTGCCGTCCGATGGTCTGGCTGGATTATAACCTCAACATCCGTTGACTAATTATATGATTTTATTGTTAAGTGGTGGGCACTTGTTATCTGGTCAGTACAAAAGTGTTTTTAACCGTAGTATATTAACCGAAAATAAAACCGGAAATGTGTCGATTTGTTATTTTAAATCGGATATTCTTAGTTTGGGCCAATTGATTAATTATTCTCCTTTGCCAGAGACACACACAAAAAAGAGAAAAACCGATTCACTAGTTCGATTTTCATTTTGAAGTGGCTTAGAACAAGAAATACAGTTTTCAATTTTTTATATCCCCATTCCAATTCCCATTATTAATTCACCTTTCAATTGAAATTATTTATTCCAATTTTGACATGTAAAATTTAACATGAAAATTCATGTTTTCAAAAGTACAGGAATACTACTATGGTCACGTTTTGATTTGACAATGAATATTAAATTGAAATACTTATAGTCCAAACTGGACTTCTAATTCACCGGTTTTTGTCTTTTCCTACTTCAAAAAATCCAACATTTTAAATTCTGTTTAAAAGTCAAAGTTCATTTATTTTAACCAAGTTAAAATCTGGTGAATGATTGAGCCCTATACTTACGTATAATTTAATGTTTATTTTGCTTAGCTGCGATGATTGGCGGTTACTAAATCGGATTTGGCGGCTAGATCTCGGTGGGATACCTGCCGGTTGGTTTGAAATCGCCAAATCAAATATCTTGTTTTAATTTTTGAAGTGGTTCTCAAGTCTCCAATCTACTCGCGACCATGATCACACTCTCTTTTTATCCTTTCTCCACCACCACGCACCATAACATTTTTCCAAGTCTAGAATCATATTATTTTAATGCTTGAGCCGGCGCGAATGATCTCCCACCGGTTTTTGGGATCCAAAAAACCTAATATTGGCCACTCTATTCTCAAGGATTAATTTAAGTGGTTAATCGTGATTCAAGCGTGATTTATGTGATTCATATAATATATGCCCTATACAGAGACTTCTATACTCCTCTGATTCTAATGTAGTCTATATCACGTGACATGAGACAAATGACAATTAAGAGGGTCCACTTGGTATAACTCGCGATGGTTAAAGGTATTTCAAAGTAAATATAGAACTATATTTAGAAATATATATATTCCAATTCCGTGGTTACGAATATTTGTACCGGATGGTTCGATACCGAATGCGGTTGGGAACTGATTTCGAAGGGAGCTCCCGCTGTGCGCGGTACCCCGTAACCATAAAAACACAGCAGGTAACCGCAAGAACTGTCTCCCAACATACTCGTTGCCAACGATACCATCGAGAGTACCATACTAAGATCTTTTTTAACCGCTCGGTCTCCATCCAACCATCAAAATATTTCTAAAACCAATCTACAATTAGGTTTAGACTATATCTCCCAATTTGGCATTAAATATAAATAGTCAGTAGAGGAGTATGGGGGATGATATGGGTGTTGATTTTAGTTTTGAATGTATATTTTTTCGCTTTCAAGGGCACTTGACTTGGCTCCGTGCTTAAAGTGGTTCCTCTTAGAATCACTTGAGCGGCGGCATGCATGAGCAATACCAGTCGAACGAAACAAAAAACAAACTATGACGGCCTTATACGTCGATATATTCTAGAACTAGTAAAACTTTTATTAAAACTTAACTTGAATACAGGATAGAATAAGAATACCATCATCCGGATCCGTTTCTAGAATCTCAAATGCATCTCAAATCTTAAATCTAAAATTGATACTTTGTTTAAAATTGAGTAATGCATATTCATTCTGTCAACTATGAATTTCACATCACAGCTGTTTTTAAATGATATTTACTGAAAACGATTCAATGACTCAGAGAGGACCAATGCAAGCCAACTGGAATCAATCAGCTGCTTGCCATTATTAACGTTTATGATTTATTTAAATACATGAGTGCAATATCTTATTTGATAATTTAAAGATTCAAACATTTTTGCAAGAAAAATCACAATCGTGAGCTAACAGATGATGCTGGAGTATGGTGTTGGACTAATGATTCATTCACTGAAAATACCAAGATGAAAACGCAGCTTGCAATCCTATATATAACCTAACAAAATGATGCTTATTTGTTGTTCGAATATGAAAGTGATTTTTGATTCTGAAAATTTTGATATGATCATTTTCGTCATTTAAGATAATCATGGTATCTTTTTACATTATTGCATGGTTTGATATTGTTGATATTGATATAGTATATTTTGATTCTGATGATTTCAGAATTGACTGATTGAATGGTTGACCAAGTGGTTAACCGGATACAATGAAAGGTTTTAATATGAATGGGTTATTAGGTTGTAATTAAGCGTCTTTTATCGTTGCTGGTGTGGTAAAATGCAAATTCGCCTTTCTAGCTCGCTAGTGTGGTGCTTCGTGGCGTCGTGTGGTGTTTCTATTTCCAACCGGTCGTTTCTTTTTCTCGCCACTGAATGGTGCAACAGGCTTTAGGCCATGAGATCAGGCCGGAGGGAGATAGAATAGACTCTCAGCGTTAGGACAGAACTATAAGACACTTATAACAAATCAAGCCAGATTATACAGATTCGGCCCAGAAGCCAAGAGAACTAATACTCAACCCTTCAACGCAGTAATAGGGCGGGTACTAGGAGTGTACCATCAGCGCTCAAAAGAGAATTCCAATTATTTGAACTTATTCAAAAACAGAGAAAAAATAAATTTTTCAAAATTAGCGCGACACGCGAAGAAACCATATCCTCCCAGTCGGGCAGTGAAATGTTTCCGGCTGGAACACATGCAGCAGCCGTGGCAGCAGCAGCTTCGGCAGCGGCGGCTGCGGGCGGACTTTTACCAAATCATTCATTTGCAGTTAAAGATCTTATTTCATCTGGTCAAGATGCAAGAGAAAGGAAATCGTTTGGACATTGGAATTTTTTAATTTTCAAAAATTTGGAATTTTTACATTTACAAAATTTTATTTTTTTGTTACCAACAAATTTTTATTTCGAAAGTTTGATGGGAAAATTAGTTGAAGATCAAGAATGATTAACCAATAAATTTTTGAATGAATTATTATTTTTTCTAAAACGGTAAAAAGTCTTTACTTAAATGGATTTCAAAATTACTACAATCCAACATCATATGCAAACACATCATTTGACAATTTTTCATCAACGATTCACACTTCATTATCATTTGAGGGTTCAAACTCTAGTACTCCATATGGTGGTGGTGACTCCGGTGTCACTGGTGGTGGAGATGGGAATAATCCAAGCCCAAAAGCGTCCGGTGATATGACTTTACTAAACGATTCAAAATTAGAAATCACAAATGAAGAAGGATCGGAAAGTACAAAACAAGAACCTGTATCAGAAAATGGAGGTTAGTGTTATTTTATGTTTTTTTTAATTTCGCCTCAAATCGCACAAAGACCCATGTTCCAACTTTTTGTGACCTTTCAACAAAGGTGTCAAATAATTTCTAGAGATTCGCGGGGTTGATTCACGAGGCTGAATCTCAAAATGATGGTGTCGAATGATTTACAGGGTGTAAATAGTATAAATCCGTAAATATCGCCGTGCAATAATTCCCGTGTAACAGAAATATTAGTCACACAATGTTCTAAATAACCAAATAGAACATTCTGTTAAATTCCATGTTCAACATGTCTTCTCGCAAAAATTTTTCGAAAGATAAAAATTCAAAAAAAAAAGAAAATTAATGGCTAGGTTTATTAAGATGTGAATCAGTGTGGTATATAAAAGTACATTTAAAAGGTATTTTGTTTCTCCCCACAGCTGGCTTATACTTAGGGTAGATCATATTCCCAGTTTACGCCCTGAAGACTAAAACCTTGGGTTTAAGGAATTGAACCAACCGGTGAAAAAAGACGGTTTTTATTTTCACGGTTTTGGCTCAATGAAAAGTTCCTTTGTTATACGTTAGAAAGATGTTTCTCCCCTGAGCCCCTCTTAAAGCGCTAAATCCGCTAATAATCGGTCCATCAGCTTGTCAAGTAGCGCGTCAGCTATTTCAAATCTGTAATTGCTCATTGCAAGACTCCCTTGCCCATTCCTAAATCTCAGATCTGTTAGAATATAACGTATTTAGTAGTTTATGACCTGGTATAAATTTATCTAAGTTGGTTGAGCCATAAAGTACCAAAAGGTTAAATAAAAAGGGAAAATGTTAACGTGATTCGGATTTGTTCTCAAGTAGTGCAGCCCAAACTACACTTGACCCCTCAATAGGAAAGCTACGCAAAGTGAACACATATCAGACATTATTACGTCACTCCCTGTCCTCGTTATTACAATTTATACCCCTCCGTAACCTTTGAGACCTCAAGACTAACTTCTAGAGCTAACTGTAGTAACTCGTAGTAAATAGTAGAACGTAGTAAGTCTGAGTTAAGTTGGTCGTCTCTTTCTCTAAGTGGATTTTTTGAACGTAACGCCTGCTAAGGAGTTCTCTTGATTAACAAAGAGTACTTAAGAGTGAACACATAAGCCTACCCTTATCAGGATTGACTTCCTATCATTAATCCTCAGCTGGATATTGGGCCCCTCGAGAGTTCAATAAAAAAATCAGTAGGATAGATTGTTACTGAAACGGGAACCAGTCTAAAAGATAGTTTGCCCAGCTTTTGTCAACTGGTTTCGAGTAGATCAGATGAAATGCACCTGCAATCATCACTGGTATTACTGACCGGTAAATCTTTGATATACTGGTACTTTTGTTGTATATACAGGTTCTGATGTAACTTTATGAGTAATGTGAACATTATTATAATATCATACTTCTGCTGCTTGGTCCGAGTTGGCCCTACTTATTCGGGCCCTCTGTCAGAGAATCGAGAGAGCACTCTGTTCGGATTAGAGTGAAACCCACCCAGAAATACAAACTTAGAAATCACTTAGTTAAAAGGAGCTCAATTCAAAAGTGATGTCACATTTACATTGATGATATAATACTTCTCCATCGACGCCTCACAATAGGAATTTATTCATTCCGTTACACCAAAAACAGACATCGACTTCCTCTGTTGACTGCCCAGTAATATCTTAAACATACTCAAATGTACGAAAGACATCATAAACGAACGGTGTCGTTCATTTTAGAAATTCGTTACGGTGGAAACTTTATTCAAGACAATACGAACCAAATGGTTAATAATTTTTGTGCGTGGTTTATACCCCCCCCCGCTCTAATTCCAATTCGAGAAGAATTTTATGCTTTTGGTCAAGTACTTTGTAAAATGAAAATAATGTTTTACCACACTCACGGTTGGTAAGGGGTTGGTTGTCTCTCTCTCGGCGGGATACGCGATAACTAGAATAACACAAACTGAGCAACTTGTACGCGCGATATATTTACCACACTATCGCAATGAATCAGCCGCCTGATCCTTCCTCATTTCCAAGTGGTTCAAGATATAGATCAACACCAAGAAAAGGATTCATGTTTATTCTTGTATAAAGGGTAGTACGCACCGGGCCGAATAACCACAAAAATGCTGAACCAACCAACCGGTCATGTATTTGTAATTAAATTTCCATAATAAAATATCCATGATTAGAACGACCTAGGTAGATCGTCACCAAAATGATCTCCCTGATAAGAACAGACAAAAAAAAAGAAACGATTATGAATATTCGACTCAGAAATCAACTCAAAATCAAATTCTAATCGGTTGGAGTGGAGACCCTTGAATGATATCAACCTTTTTTTTGGTTGCGTTTTAATATCTCTGATCAAAGTCGGTTATAGTCTTAAGTACCTCCTTTTCAGCATTCCCTTATCTAGGTCTTTCTTTCAAATCATCACTTTAGTTTGCCAATCACTATACATTTTTTAGATTTCCACAGAAACGCCACAAATTTGCCAATTCTCTGCAAAATATATAGACCCCTCGAATGTCATATTTTACCAATGGTATATAGACTTCGAATAGTGAATTAGATCGTACTAGAAAATGAAAATCTGACGGTCTTATTTTAACTACCCAAGTTAGGTTGATAATTGTTCTAAATGAATTTAAAAAGTGAGGATGCAGTGATTTTCTTGGGGTTAGGGTTTGGGGCTTAGTCTCGGGGGATTTACGTTACGTTCCGGCGGTTCGGCGTTCGTATTTGGTTAAGTGAGTAAACTTTAAAATATTATCGGTTTAAAGTACCTCTTACTCATTGTAAGTGTATGTTCCATAATATAATCTGACACCCTTCAGGCCGTCATTTGTAGCTTGATTCAACTCAAGGGCCAATGGATGAGATAAACTTCTATTTAGAGGCTCCTTACTCACATCCGGATGTCTGTATCGTATTTACGAATAACTGGGGTGACTTTTAAGGGGGCGTACTCAAACCCATATGCATAACACCCTTAACTCTCTCAAACATCAAGAATGTTCTTAAACACCCTAGTGAACTTGGATTTATTTGAAAGTTCTGCACCAAACTTGTGGCGTAAGTTTATAAAAAACCGCGTTAGGTACTTAGGAGTCGTAGTAAATGGTCCAAAAAGAAGACGGTATGGTTCTCTTCAAGTTCCGTTTTTTGACCGTCCACTTTCAGTGGTTCCGAGACAAAACTTTGAACGGCGTCCGCTTTGCTTAAATAATGATTCATGAATGGTTTTGTTGTAATGGCATTTGTCTTCGATACATGTATGTTCGTAATCGGTACAGAGTATCACATGATTTAGAATCTAGAAACATTTAAGAGATTGATTGCATGTCGCCTCGCTCTGTCATTTTCTTTTCTGTAATCGAATCTTGATAAATGTGACTCGCATCAAAATCAATAATTCTCATGTTTTACCGGTTGGTCCCGATTGAGTTTCGGTTCGACCACATTTCACAAAGATACTCGATCACATGCAAATGTCAAATTAAAATATTAAACCCTAGTTATGATACATTCCAGGTTTAAGTTTAATAACATATTATTAACAGACAAAGCTATATTCGTCTCTACCTATACACATTGTTTAAATTATAAGCTACCAAAAAGTAAGTGAACTTTGTGGTAAAATTTACAGTACTGAAATTGATACTTCAGCCCTCCATAACTCTATACATACTAAATTATTTAAAAATGGATATAGATCCGTCATAGATTAAAGAGAGTTAAAAAAGTTTAAAAGTTCAGATAGGAAACTCGAGCAGAGCTTCAAAGGAACATACTTCGAACTCAAACAGACTTATGAACTACATTTAAGTTGAAGATGCTTTTATATATCAATTGATATTGTTGCTGTGTTCCAAAACACTGTTTGACATGGAAATTTTATTTTTAGAATACCACTGTAAGGTACTTGGTTGTAAATTATTTTTAGTCAGTCGTATTGTAGCATATGTGGATCGGAAAGTCGCCACTTAAAGAAACTCAACTTGACCGTCGGTTTGATCAGTCGAAAACCATTCCCACATTTTAATGTTTGGACAGTCAATGACCTCTTTTATAGGCCCAGTAGGTTAAAACATTATGATCATCCAAGCCCTTATCCACTTGACGAACCCAAGTCCACCCCAAATATTATAGCAAAGTGGATATAAAATGACTATAAATCATATATGATTCATATTTCATGACTCATTTACTAGTGGTGGTACATGCACTGTTAACCTGTCATTTAAAACTCATCGTTGATTTTAAGTTGGTTTAGCTTATCTTATTTGGTCGTTTTTGGGTGTAAGAATCGATTAATCCGAGGTATTAGCATAAGTTTCGATGGTGAAGATTGAATCATCTCTCGGTTGACTTATTTTACCGGTTGGTGAGGAGCTTGGGAATATTTGCACTGCAGTAGAATCGTGATTAACATGGCATAAAGATGCAAATCTTAGCATTGTGAGCATTGTTTGTTTAGAATAATCCTATCTGACCGTATTCAAGACGCGTGTAAGCTCAAGTTTAATTATCCCTCGTCCGTTCAACGTTTACCTGGACACCCTCGTAATGTCATAAACTGTACATTTTGTATCAAAATGTATATAAATTGTAGGAAATGAGAGTTAGAGTGACGAAAAGTGATATCCCACAGAATAATAGGTGAAATATCATATGATTCATATAATATCGATGCGTACCAACTCAGTGGGAGACTGATTGACATTGATTAGGTTTGGTTTGGGAGTCTGATTTGGGTTCATTTTCGAGTCTTTTGTATAATTGAGGAGTATATTATCCTCTCATGCCGATATGATCTCTTTCCTCTGACCCAAGATTTCTTCCCAGGTCATCATTTTTGTATTATTAGGCACCTTTAACGAATTTTAATTCACTTCATTCAGAATATTTGTAAATGGGGCCAGGGGGACTCGTCCCAGACCACGGCTATGAGCAGACGGTTAGAGTCAAATGGTCCACTTGGGTTAAATCGGATGAGCGATATCTGAAGTAGAATATTTGAGTGTATTAAAAACCTCGGATCAGTTAACAACTAAAAAACCAAGTCGCTAAAATCTGGCGCCCTGATAAAACCAGACGCTGCATTTTATCATTGACTCCCTAGGTATAAAGTTAGAATTTAGGAATTTACAAAACATGGATACCCTTAGAACAATCTTAACTTGGATGATCGTGGTCAGTATCTGTGCTGAAATATACCATTATTGCATTTTACTGCATATATTTTCAAATTGATAAGAATAATTATAGAGAAGCACGATTTCACAAATTCATAGGTGACAAAAATAACAGAAAATACCATTTTTGCCAAAAATTCAGGGATTTTTTGAGTAGCTTTTTTAGCAGGTTTCTAGCAAAAAAATGACCGATTAAAGTTCAACGTGTACTTTCAGTGATGATTTTACTGTTGACATGTATTTTTGAACTGAAATGAGGCCACTTATAGACTTTGGGATACAATTGAAAAAGGGATAAACTCGGTAAAACGGAAGAAAATACAAGAAAACATCCGGTAAACTCAAGTGTACTTACACTCAGCGATAATGTCTTATCAAAAATTAATGAACCGTTTGGTTTTCGAGAATTTTTGTTTAGTCTCAATTCCTTCGCATTCTCTCGTTTTGATACGCATTCGGATTGGTAAATTTTGCTAAATTCGCTAGATTTCGCATCAGATATGTAAACAAAATTGTAAACAAAAAGTGTAAACTAATGATACTAACTGATAAGTAAACAAAATTAAACAAAATCGTCGGTTCCGGTTCGTAATTATTTTATTGGAGGGGACTACTTCAATTCACTTAAGTAAAGACCGACCACTAAAAACATGCATATTTAAATGCATGCCATTTTTATTATGATATAACGGATGTAATTTTATGAATTTTAACCGTTACGCACCAGGAAGGAATCCTCTAACCATCGAGCAACCGTCGAGAAGAATACCAATTGTTGAAATTCAAGTGCTTTGAAATAAAAAAAAAGTTTTCATTGTAACCGAATAATGATTGTGATTCTTGATTTTGTAAAATCGACCCATGAGAAAAAAAAAATAACCAAACCAATATAGAACCAACAATTCATTTTTCATAATCATTTTTGAATCATCGTGTCCAAATCTTCACATTTTCGTCACAATGCATCTATCATATGGTGACTCAAAAGTGATATGAAAGAGTTTTTTTTCAATAGAAAGTAACGGTGGTTTCAGCGATATCGATAAAGAAATTTGGTTGTTTAAAATTCTCAAATTCTAAAAATTTAAAGCTGAAAATTCTTATTTAGTCAATTCCAAAATCGTCACTTTTTAACGCTTAAAATCGGTACATCTTAGACTCGCATATTTGAAACACTTGGAACAAGACTATTTAGATCAGGATTTAGGCTGACAAAGTCTAACGGTCGACTCTGAATTATCATCAAGTCTTTCAAAATGAATTTTTCTTCGTGATAAAGTACCTTTCTGACATGTGATGTGAATTCGAACATTTTTCATATTTTTTTCCAAAGATGTATGATAAAAATACGAACCGCCGTTCTGAATATACCTTTAGAATATCCCTTCACCGATGTGATATATGTCAAATCAGGTGCTCTACTCAAATTTCGCATAAAAATAAATGTGCCTTGGTTTTTTACAGTGTACATTGTCAGGCATACAGACTTATCTTTGACTTGAGTCACTTTCTTTTCATCGTTTTAAGTTTAGATAAAAGTATAAAATTCACTTTATTTCCCTCAGTAGATTAGTTTGTAGCTAGATTGTATTAAAAAATCATGATTCTGATAACAATTTAATGATGAAATGTTTATGTATGAAAATATGGTTTTTGTGCATGTGTTGGTTTTTGGGTCAATAGTAGACAATTGAGACAATAAAAAAGAGCTGGTGGCTAATGACCGGTTGTTTGTTGCTCAACAGCGCCAGAGAACATCTCGGGACCGATTTCGGTGGCATTGGTGAAGGGTATATGAAGGGTCTAAGGAAGAAAGAGAATGGAGGAAGACCCACTGAACAGCGCTATACTCGAATTAAATCATTCATCTAGTTGAGTAGCAGCCCCTTAAAATATAATTTGTTATCAGTGTGTCACAAAGCAAAAAGAAGGACAAGATCCACAACCAGATAGATTAGATATCGCATAAAGTCTGAATAAAGAGAGTTATACAGAGCCATATATACAGAGAGACCATCAAATCAGAAAAAATGAATATGCTTGAGACTTACAATCTCAACTCAAGTGCATATTATTCTCATTTGTCCGAATCATATGATTTGGCACAAGCTGCCCAAGCGGCAGCCCAAGCAGCACAAGCTGTTGCCGCCCAAGCAACCAGTGGTACTAAATTGGATTCCCTTGCTCCAGCTGGAGTTACTGGAGCTGGATTATCAGAATCACCAACATCTGTTGGTCAAACAGTCGGGGATCAGACCGGCGGAGATAATTCAGTTATTCCGAAACTAGAATTTGAAAAAGGTGAGGTCCAGGTCAAGATGTTGAAATTAGAATTCAAAGTGATTTCTGGATTTTTCAATTTCGCACACAATCGGATTCGGTCCTCGACATAAATTTTTTCACATATTTTCAATTTCGAATAAGTTCAGTTTTAGTTGTAAAAAAGTGCTGGTCTCGAAATGTTTTTCTAATTAAAAAGAGGAATCTCTAGAAATGTTGTGCGATATGAGGCCGGAACATGCCAACTAAAAATGACTAAAAAGTACTAAGAAAGTACTTGAAACCAATTTGTAAAACTAAATCTATTTTTTTCAAAATATTCATTTTATTATTTAGATGAGAAGGACCCAGAGGAAAACCAGAGTGGCATTGGAAGCGAAGAAGGTGATATGGACGGAGCGCGTGAGACTCGACAGAGAAGAAAACCACGGGTTCTCTTCAGTCAGGTACATAATCCTAATCTTATACCACCCATATAAATATATCCTACTCATGATCTCTCAAAATCTTAGAAGTTTTGTTAATTGTTAAAACATAACCTTTTTGTAAAATTGCTATGTCGTGCCACTGTCGTGAATTCAAGTGGCAACTCTCAGTCTAATTATAGAATTCACGCTAAATATATTATTTCTATTCAAGAACAATATTTGCAATTTTGAACATTTTTACCTTCCCCCTAAAAATACCGATATAAAGTTAGATCAAATCCAAACTTTTGATTGGTGGATGTGAGTTCTATTTGAGCTTCTGCCAGATGGCGCTAACGTAAATATATATATTCAGGCACAAGTGTTCGAATTGGAAAAAAGATTTAAACATCAAAGATATCTTTCTGCACCAGAACGCGACCAACTTGCCCAAATGCTAAATTTGACTTCTCAACAAGTTAAAATTTGGTTCCAGAATAAACGTTATAAGATGAAAAGACTTCAACAAGATAAACATTTGGAGATGACTACCCAGGGAATGCATGCGAGTCCATATCCAATGAGTATGTCACTATTTGGTGGTGCTCGTCCTGGTTCATTTCCTGGTGCTGGTGGATATGCAAATCCATATGGTGTTGGTGGAGTCAATCCATATTCTGCCTATCCTTCAGCCTATGGTGCCGCCGCATCAGCCGCTGCCAGTTCATATGCCGCCTCTGCATCTGCCGCTGGTGCATCTCGTGCTGGAGCTGCTAGTGCGGCATCTGCGTTGGGTGCATATTCATCATATCCTGGAGGATATCCAAATCCTAGCATTGCATATCCAACAATCCCAACGAGTACGAGTGTGGCATCAAGTTTGAACCCAGCTGAATCATCTTCATTACAGACAGGTTTGTTGTAACACTCATTCGTAACAACAATAATGTCACACACTCACTTCCAAGCTTAAATGTGAGTATTCACACCACTTCATCCTCGTCCGGTTAATTCTTATTGGTCAATCATTTTGACAAATCGGAACACCATCACCCTAAACTGCCCTTTGATAAAATTCAAATGGCTTTTTAGAATATGTTTTTAATTATTTTTTAAAAGTTAATTAATTTATTTTAATTCAGGCAGTACAGGAAGCACAGATAGCCCAAGTCAATCGTCGGTCGAATTTTCTGCTTCACTGAGTGACCCGAATTCTGCCTCAAACTATCTCTACAAATACGGTGCATTGTGTTCATGAATATTCACGGATAGAACAACAAGACCACTAAAAGACGAACCGATATCGAACAGCGCAACCTACCGACCAACCTGGGAGACAATGCCAAACACAAAAATATTGAATCTTCCAATAAGTAGTCGAACCAATCAAAAACTTGTAAAGATTCTTCACTTTTAATGAACTGTATATATATAAAAAAAATCCGGTCCATCATTGGGCGGGAATTTCAGGGACATGGGACCATACACTTTTTTCATCCCTCATCACTGTATCGTCAAAAATAACAAATCAAAAAAATCATAAAAATTTGTAAAATCTGAATTCGATTTTTTGTAATAAAGGCAAAGACTAATTCAAAAACTTATTGTTTCATAACATACCATTGTGGCAAGATGTAAAGCTTATTCCGAGATAATTAAACAGAAAAACTTTCATCATATGATAGGGCCCATATCACAGGCATAAATACCAATCCTTTAAAGCATGGCCTATGTAACATAGGCAATTGAGGGTTTGTTTGCCAAAACGTTTTGTTCCCACATGACTCCTTTTGAGCAATAATTCTTTATCAAATAATAGGTAGAAGGGACACTTGTAGGATAACATCTGATTAGGATTATAGATATTGGTATGGTATTGGTTGATAAGATATGAACCGGTTGGGCGCCGAATCGTCGGTTGGTCGTCAGTATATCTCATAATGGAAAATGAAAGAAACCACAGATAAGAACGTTACGTCCTTAACGCCCTTGAGCCATGTCCGGAATATTCTAACGTCTATAACAAGATAATTAAGAATGACCTCCCTTCGATACTTAAGAAGTAATGCTCCCCCCGTGTGTCGATCATCAATAATTATAATTTTTGATTATGTAACGCCCTGCAAATTAGGATAAACATTGAGTGATTCGTATTTGAAGTGTGGCCAGGTTAACCCCTACTCGAGTCGTATCTCACTTAACTCACAGCCGACCAAAAAGAGCCCAATGTTCAGCGCGACAAAGTGATTCCTCTCGACATTCTCACTCTGAAGTGGGGCTTTGAAGATTTTCAAGAAATCTATCACTTATATTACTCAACCCCAACACGTTCAATTCCGGATTGGGGGAGGACAGGATCAGGGCAATTAGGACGAGAGTCATTTTCAAGAGTACCTGTCTAAAGTCCGAATATATCCTAATCTCTTGTCAAACAAAAGTAATGTAAAGAGTTCTATCTAGCTCATTGGCATGTGTTCTAATTCTGTCCTCCCTAGATGTTCTATTCTACTTTGCAGGGCTGCTATATTGGCCATTTTTCGAGTTGAAAAGGCATGTTTTGACAGAGTAAGACAGTTCACCACTTGAAAAATCGCAGAAAGAGGGACCCCCGACTGGTCAAAATATCTACAACTCGAACCATCCCTTATCATAACAAAACTATAATTGTTAACTAAATTGACAGGTTTCGTTTGAAAATTTCAAGTATGCAGAGCACACTACAAAAATATAGATTTAAGCCAATTCCAATAACCTCAATTTTAAATTCCAGTTTTACTATACCGAAAAGGAATTTTTATCATTCATTTGCCCCAGTTCAATAGTGTCTTCATTATGGTCTTCCGTGGATTAGTGGTCGCTAAATATGACATATCCACAACGATTACGAAAAGACCGAAACGTACATCGTTGTGTTGGTCTCATATAGGGGGCATCAAATGGCGATTTTCAGCTGCTGAAATAACAAATGTTTTATCTCCAAATTTCTATTCGCAATACTTAAATGAAAAAGGCAACAGTTAGGCAAAAACTCCAAATCCGAAGCAAGGTCGAGCTGCTCTGCCTTCACAGCACCATTCAAAATATTTTGTTTATTTTGGTCGACCGTTTCCATCCAATCGATCACTTTTCCAACACATTTGCTAGATTGGTCATTGAAAACAAGATTGGTGGCTTATCCGATTGAAATTAAGATAAGCAAGTGAATTTCAAAGCATTAAAGTGACTATGAAAGTCGATTGCTCTCCAGTTTTCTTGATAACTCCCTGGTCTCCCATTTTGAATGCAAACTTGTTTCCGTGAACTACAGATCGAATTTATTAGCAAATATTTTGATATAAATTATAAATCATAACTTATGATTCATAAGACATAAATAAACTAAGACATACATAAACTAGGTATAATACCTTAGGTACTAGGTACTATGAATATAAGTTATATTATATAACCTTATTATATGGCCAATATACTATGGTCTAAATGCTATGGGCAACATATGATGCACATGTATGTACGGTATGTGTATATAATATCACAGTAAAATATTACAGTTTATTTCAATCAAATGATTCCCGAGGTATGAACTTTTGGACAAGATATGTCAAATTTAACTATTCCTACTCAATTATGAACCCACAATTTGATGTCTGTACAGAACTAATACCACAGACTATAAAAAGTCATATAATAAGTCTTCTTTCAGACAAAAGTTTAGTACAAGCGCATATCTTTGAAAAAGAGTATTCTGTTCAATTGAAAATCCTCTTTTCAATGATGGCTGTCAGGATCGAACGGCCTGAACGATAAAAATGATACGTTTCACAACAGTGAAGAAATTCTTATATATTGCATATAAATGATTTTTCATGTTGAGAGTGTGAGGTATAATCTCAGAACACATCTCAGAGCCATAAAAATGTCAGGACTAACTTTTTGAGGTGCTATGATTTCGAAACTGATGTCGTTGAATCGACAGAATTTTTTTCTGCTATTATACGGCTAGAATATTTAATAGGAATCATATGAAATGAATACAGGCCTATACTATTTTTAGTGCACAACACGTGACAGTGATCTGTATAAAATTTAATTTTAGGGCAAAGAGAACCAATAAACTGGCTTGAAAATGCCCTAAAATTAAATTTTAGACAGATCACTGTCACGTGTTTTGCACTAAAAATAGTATAGGCCTGTAATATCATATGATAATATGGATTCATATTATCCCCTCTGTCGAAAATCCTCAATTCTCATGCAACCTATTTTCGATTTAAGTTATGATATCACAACTTCCGCACTATATGGTCCATATAATATGGTCGTTATAATGTGGTCCATATCATATGGTCTATATTATATGGGTATATTGTATAGACCAATGGCCTAAGGCCATACATACTGTTTGATACAGTATGGTCTTGAACAAGAACTGGAACAAATATAACATGTTAGTCACTTTTTATTTTTGACGAAATTTGTGCAGAGTAATTTGCCAAAATAATATGGTTGACTGTGGCTACTACTGACTTAGCAATTTATATTTGAAGTAAAAGAAGTTTTTCGCATTTTGAATTCAATCCCCGGCGCCTTTCATCTCGTCCACATTAATTGACAAAATCCAGAATTGCAGGTTTATAATTGAGTACTGAAAAAAGGGTTGAGTTGAATATCGGGTAGTCTGCGGGTGACGATCGCTTGTTATTGATTATGCAATGGCGAACCGTTCAATCCTGGGACTCTAAGTACACATGACTCATGGGTCATGTGACATGGGCTCGTTTTTGTACAAATTTAAACTGTACTTTGTCTAACAGCACAGCCAAATTGCATAAATAATTTTTATCTGATTCGGAAAGATTATCAATTCACTAACTGGACGTTATTCATTTCAGTGAATCGAACCGTTATTTTGCTCAATAGTTTATAATAGTATGTTTGGGTACTATATCGAAAACGGCCATTTACTCGGCTTAAGGGCCTGTCAATCGGGGTCTGAATTTACAATTCACATTGTTATCCCGATAAATATAGAACAAATCAGCATGGCCGAACTAGTAAGATATCAGTTTGATATCAGTTTGAAAATTTTGAGGCCCCAATATACAGGCCCTTAAGAGTTAAGAGTCAATGCATAGAGTGTCTCAAGGTCATTCTATATCCGGCTCGAAAAAAAATTATTGACCCCTAGTGGTCATTTTGGGTCATTTTTCGAATTTTCGATGTTTTGCCTCAGAGAGACTAATAAGTTATTACTGATCCAGGGCCTCCTGAAGTCAGGAGCTGAACGGTTCAAAGACTATCTCAGACCGTCATAGTCTATCTGCCTTGCTGAACTCACCTTGGATTTTCATTGTGTCTCTGTGCGACTCCGGCCCAATGATCGTTTGTTGTCCAGACCACTCGACCAATTCTTTCTTCGAGTCTTTTTAGATCTGTATATGTTTGGTAGTCCTAAAATATATGATTAATTGTATAAATAATATTGCACGCATAAATATTTGATTCTTATTTGCGCTATGAATCAAATGTGTCTGAACTTGGTAATGAAGAAGGTCGGAAGTCGAAAAAGTTTCTCGAGTTTGAATTTTAACCTTTGACCCCTCAACCTTTTTGGAGAGAAAGTGAGATATCAGCTGACCACGAAGGGAGACCTGCCAATAGCCCCAGGCGACTTTAACTGCATTGTTTACCCCCAAGCTACTAGATAGGGCAAAAAAGAGACAGACGGCATACTAATAAAGATACAAGAAAACGCATTTGAGAAAAAAAACCACTGAGAAAAATACCATAAGAAGATCTTAAAGCAGAATACTGGTTTATCGAACTGAACCGTGGTAATAGGCGTGTTAACAACCCCTTTAGGTTAGTATTGATTTGTCGAATTTACTATTGGATGAATATAAAAAATCGGATTTTTGTCTTAGGGCACGGTTTAGAGTCGGTCATGTGATGTGGGCTAAGTTCGCAATTAGGCATAACGATGACTGAATCACTTATCGAGAAGAAGAATAATCCCTGGAGACATTCTTCCGACCTCAAATCTCGAACAAAAGCCCAAATAACTACCACTGTAATACGCCATCATACTTGCAATTACCAAAGATAATTTATAGACACCCTAAAAGCCAAATATCCCTGAAAATCCTAGGTCTTACTAGAGCCACGAAAATCCGAGTAAATATACAGGATAGACAAAAATAAACATTAGTATGCAAATTGTCTCACAGTCACCAAATGTAGAGTTAATTCGCCACAATAAAAAACTTTTTTTATGACTCCATAATTTTAATTACTATCATACCAGTGTTTCTTTTATGTCTCCTTTGTATTTGATTAGTTCCCAAAACCACCACAAAAAAAACTTGAGAATATTAATATATACATATCATACGTTAAGTATTAGAAGTAAGACATAAAGTTCCCTAGCTTAAAACAAATCGAGAATTGTATAATTTAAGAGGGTTGATGAAGCCTCC